>PVJC01051509.1:2500-11454 GCA_004026665.1 Murina feae
GGTCCCAGACTGTAAGAGGGCACAGGCTGGGCTGAGGAACCCTGCCAAGTGCACAAATTTTTGTGCACCTGGCCTCTAGTGTAGATATAATTATGATTGTGGGTACCTGTTATATAGCAGTTAACTTGTCCTCTTATCAACCTTTCCTCACCCTGTCCAACCCCCATGTATAGAAGAGGAGAGAATCAACCAGCAGTACTTTTTAATTCTTTCTCCCCATACTCATGGACATCTTCCCTTGGATGTTTCACAGGACAAGGGAACTGGTTAACTTCCCACCCAAACCAGCTTTTTTTCCCAGGATCCTTTTATCTCAGTGAATGGGATAACCCCTTCAGTTATCCAAACTGGAAATCGTTTGTGACTCCTTTTCTCCCTGTTCCCTGCAATCACAGAGCCCTGTCAGTTCTGCTCCATATTCGCTCTTGGACCTGTCTGCCATCTGCATCTCTGCAGTGGCCACGCCTGGTTCAGAGAACCCTCATCCCTGGCCTGATATACATCAGTTTCTACCCGGTCCCCTGTTTCCAGTTCTGTCCCTCTTTCCTTTTCTTCTTACATATTTTCTGATATACAAATCTGGTTATGCTACTTTCCAGCTTAATAGGTTTATATGGCTTCTAATTGATGTCAGGATAAAGTCCATATTCCTTCTAGGTCAGTAGAGTTTGAAGGTCTAGCGTTGAACTCTCAGGAGATGAAAAGGTGGGAAGCAGAAAATCCCTGGAAATGAGCTTTACAGTTCTTATCTGATGCTGTTTATAAATTTCTTGATCACAGGTCCTTTATTTCTACATCAGCCACCCTGGCACAGACTTGTAGCTTTAAAAAACCTGGCAAGTAGTTTCTTTCTGGGGTGATGAAAATGTTCTGGGGTCAGATACTAGTGATGATCACACAGCCTTGTGAATACACAAGAAACCACTGAATGGTACACTTTTAAAGGGTGGATTTCATGGTATGTAAATTATATCACAATAAAAAGAATTCTTAATTAAAACACGCACACACACAAACCCTGACCAATACATTCAGTCCCAGTGACTCCGCTGGATCTTCTCTTTTGTAAATGTTTTTGGCTGGGCCAGTACCCTGTGATTTATTCTACTTTCAGTGACTGAGGATAGTGCCACCCATCCTCCAGTACATTCTCATTCTGATGGTTCTCATTTTCCCTTCCCCACCTCAAGGGCAGAGCCTATAGACCTGGCAGTAGGTACATTTGCTATCAAGGAACTTAAACGATGTAAGTAAAATAGGGTTTTGGATGATGTCGGTAAAAAGCCTTTAGAAATATTATTTTTATCTTCAAAGTTATGAAACAACATTTTAAAAAGATATTACTGACATTTTACTTAGCTAGGTTTAGATGCTGTACGAAATGCTTGCTGACTTGATTTAATCATCGTATCAACACCTTGAAACAGGTAGCATTACTATCCTATGAGGAAACTGTGGCATAGAAAGGTGATTAACATCCCCAGCGCCCACAGCTGGTGGCAGAGCCCAGACCTGAACCAGGCAATGGAACCCAGTGCCCTCTGGACTCTCTCTCCTCACATGTAATAGGTGGCCAGAAATCACTTTATTCTCAGTGTCAGGCCTTAGGCATTGTTTCATCTCAGAAGCCTCCTTGACCCCTTAAGTTTGATTAGCTGCACCTCCTCTATGACCTCTAAGGCTGTATCTCTCCCCTCACGTTATTGAACACAGTAGGTCATCATTACCTATTTACTCACCTGTGCCGATTGTAAGCAGTGTGAGGGCAAGGATCACATCTGCCTTATTTTCTAATCTGTCCTCAGGGCTTGGCATATAGTTTGTTTCCCCAAACAAAAACTGAATGAATGAGTGAATTTCCATTATTTATCCCTTACTCTCAAGAGATTTTTCAGGATCTTTCTGTTCTGTAATTTCCAAAAACAGGTTTGGAAATTCATTTAGCTTTGTCATAGATAATGTGCATACTATAAAGCTTCCCTCCCCCCGATGGTTTCTCTTTCCAAATGTTTGATGCTTTTCTAATGTTGTGACTCAGACTTGTTGACTGGCTTTTGCCTCTGGGCTGTGTCCTCCTGGTTTTAATTGTGGTCCTAAACTTGTGGTATAATTGAAATGTTGGCAATGGAAAAAGGATGGTGTAACTTTTACTTAACAATGACATAGCTGAATAGATATTTCGTAATTCTCTCTGGTAATCAAGGTTAAAAAGCTTTAGCTCTGTTATGATAGCTTTGTGCCAAAAACATGTCATGGAGCTCCCTTTACAGATGCCTCTGTCCTCCTCCCCGAGAGGGCATCAGCATGACTCCAAGAACTAGGTGGGTTTGCCCTCGTTTTCCATGATTAGTCTCATGGCTTCATTGCAAAAGCCTCCACCTTTCTCTTGCCACCTACCTCTGCCTCCCATTTCCACCCCCAACATGCATCACCCACAATTCACATTCTCTGGAAACAAAGGTGCATTGAAGTAAATCTCAATGCAATAGGTGTAGACTGTTCTATGACACCCTGGAGTACAAAAAAAAAATGCCACATTTATTTAATGGTCTAACCAAAATTAAACCTATACCATGCCTTGTGCTCAGAATGATCAAGAATTTACAAATCTGGGGATTCACGGAAGATGGCAGCGTAGGTAAAATGCCTATACTCACCACCTCCCACAACCACATCAAAATTACAACTAAAATACAGAACAACCATCACCCAGAACCGCTGGAAAGCTGGCTGAATGAAAGTCCTACAACTAGAGAAGTAAAGAAAGCACACTGAGACTGGTAGGAAGTGCAGAGGCATGGGTCAAGCTGGTCCAGCACCCATGTGTGGTGCTTTTTTAATGAGGAGGGAGATCATCTCTGCAGATACTGCCTGGAGGAGCAAGGCATCCCAGCCTAACACCAGACCACTGTCCAGGGTCCCAGAGCTGGGAAAAGAAGTCCCTCAAGGCAGTAAGAACTATGGGCTATAAAATCCCCAGCAGGGATTGGGGCTCAATGACACAAAGGCTGCTGAAGACCCAGCTGTTCCTCTTAAAAGGCCAGCATTATGAACTGAACTTACAAGGTCCTGCTTCCTCTGAGCTTCAGCACCTGGGTGAGGCTGTGGAAGATGCAGACACAATGATGGATTGTCTGGCATCAGGGCAGGAACTCAGTGGCAGCTTTCTCCCAGATGGAGGTGCTCACAGAGATCATTATTCCTATGCTGGAACCTCCCTGGTCACAGGGCTGACTAGCAGCCATTTCTATTTGCTTCACCCTGGTGATTCCCTAAGATCCTGCCTCATCCAATTTATAACCCTACCCAAACTGTGTGTAGCAGCTTTTGCATATGATTGGCCTGTCCTTGCTCAGGCTAAATCTCTCAAACAGGCTGCAGCTGGGTCAGTAAAAGGCCCAAGACCTGGCACCAGCACCAGCCTGCTTTGCTTCACAGCTGAGCCTCGTCTGAGCACTTCCAAACCTGATACAAAGAGGAGGAATCTGCAGATCTCTCTCTGTAGCTCCTGCTGGGTGTCACCTCCCTGGAGACCCAAAAGCCATGATACCCAGTGGTCAGCATCAGACCATACCAGATTACAACTATATACATCCATAAGCACACACTCAAGGGGAAGACTCAGCACCAAAGCCCCACTGAAGCAAGTCCTGCTTCACAGGGATGTCTCCTGCACAGCAGCTCTCCCACTGCAGTTGCAACTGGTCCTCACAGCCAATTGGCATGGAGGTCAATTCCTCCCAGTATGCTTTCTTTACTTCTCTAGTTGTAGGACTTTCATTCAGCAATCAAGTCTTAACCACAGCCTGCAAAGAAGTACACAAAGGTGACTTAGGAGTCTGAGCCACTGGGCCCTGTAGAACACCTACTACACAAGGCCACTCTACCGACTCAAGGAGACATAGCAGCTCTACCCAATACATAAAAATAAATACAGGGAAGCAGTCAAAATGCAGAGACAAAGAAACATGTCACAAATGAAAGACATGAAAAAAAGCAAATACTGGATATAGAGTTCAAAAGCACAGTGATAAGGTTACTCAAGCATCTTCTAGAAAAAAAAAATGAATCTTCTAGAAACCTAAAAAATAAAATAAAATAAAAAAAGGGAAAAGGACCATTCAGAAATTAAGCATACACAGACTGAAATAATATACAGGAATTCAACAGTAGAGAATTCTGAGAATCAAATCAATGATTTGAAATATGAAGAAACAAAAAACACCCAACCAAAAGAGCCAAAAGAAAAAATAAGCCAAAAATATGAAGATAGTGTAAAAAGCTTCTGGGACAACTTCAAGCGTACCAATATTCACATTATGGGGGTTCCAGAAGAAGAGAGAGAGAGCAAGATATTGGAAACCTATGAAGAGAAAATAACAGAAAAGTTGTCCTACCTGTTGAAAGAAATAGACTTACAAGTCCAGGAAGCACAGAGGTCCCAAACAAGAGGAACCTAAACATGACCACACCAAGACACATCATAATTAAAATGCCAAGGACTAAAGACAAAGAGAACCTTGAAAGCAGCAGAGAAAAGCAGTTAGTTACCTACAAAGAAATGCCCATATGACTGCCATCTGATTTCTCAACAGAAACTATGCAGGCCAGAAGGGAGTGTGGCAAGAAATATTTAAGATGACAGATAACAAGAACCTACAATCAACACTATTCTACCTAGCAAAGCTATCATTTAGAATTGAAGGCCAGATAAAGAGCTTCACAGACAAGAGAAAGCTAAAGGAATTCATCACCACCAAACCAGTATTATATGAAACTAGGGGCCCGGTGCACAAAAATTTGTGCACTGGTTGGGGGTGGGGAGAGAGTCCCTCAGCCTGGCCTGTGCCCTCTTGCAGTCTGGGACAGGTGAGTGCAGGTGTGGACGTTTCCCACCGGAGGGCCCATGATCGCACACTCCTGGTGGGCCCCCACCACTGAGGGGACACACCTGATGTAGAGCTGGATGGCGAGCCAGGGGCAGATGCTGGTGCAGGATCCCTCGGTGGGGCCCTGCTGCTGAGTGAACACACCTGGGGTGGAGCCGGGCAGCAAACTGGCTTGGGATGCTCCGCACTGTGCAGCAGACGCTCCCACATGCCCTGTGGAGGCCCCCGGGGGGTGGATGAAGGTAGTGGACCCTGGATGGGTGCTCCCACATGCCCCCAAAGAGGCCCCAGGGCAAAGCCAGGCAGCAGACCCAGGACGGGTGCTCCTGCATGCTTCGCAGAGGCCCCCTCGCTCCCACATGCCCGTGGAGGCCCCCAGGGGGTGGAGCCATGCAGTGGACCCGGGATGGGTGCTCCTGGATGCCCCTAGGAGGCCCTGGGCCGAACCCCCCTGCCACTGAGCTGACACACCTGGTACAGCTGTGCTGCCTGCAGAAGCTCCCAGTGCAGAGCCGCCCTGCCAGCCTCCATCTTGGCTGGGTTAATTTGCATACAGCTGCTCTGATTGGCTGGTGGGCATGGCCGTGAGCAGAGGCTCAGCCAGCCTAGGTAGGCAGCTGCAACAGAAGCCTCTGGTTTGCTCTAGCTCCATGGCTGCTGGCTTCCATCTTGGCTGGGTTAATTTGCATATAGCCTCTCTGATTGGCTGGGAGGTGTGGCTTGGCTGGTGGGCGTGGCTTAGGTGTCTTGGGTGATGGTCAATTTGCATATTACTCTTTTATTATATTAGATATTAGATGTTGAAAGGTATCCTTTAAGAAAAGGAAGAAGAAAAAGAAAAAGATAAAAAATATGAACAACAAAATGGCAACAAGTACAAACCTATTAACAATTGAATCTAAAAATTAAAATAAATAAATAATAAATCTAATGAACAGAATAAACTGGTGAATAAAATAGAATCAGAGGCATGGAAATGGAACAGACTGATGATTCTCAGAGGGAAAGGGGGTGGGAGGCGGGAAGAGATTAAACAAAGGTCTTATATGCAAACTAGTGGCCTGGTGCATAAAATTCGTGTATGGGGTGGGGGGTTCCCTCAGCCCAGCCTGCACCCTCTCCAATCAGGGATTCCTTGGGGAATGTCTGACTTCCAATCCCTATGGGATCAGGCCTAAACCAGCAGTTGGACATCCCTCTCGCAATCTGAGACCACTGGCTCCTAACCACTCGCCTGCCTTCCTGCCTGATCACCCCTAACTGCCTATGCCTGCCTGCCTAATTGCCCCTAACCCTTCTGCCTGCCTGCCTGATTGCCCCTAACTGCCTCTGCCTGCCTGCCTAATTGCTCCTAACCCTTCTGCCTGCCTGCTTGATCACCCCTAACTGCCTCTGCCTGCCTGATCACCCCTAACTTTCCTCCTCTACCAGTCTGATCTCACCCCCAAACTGCCCTCCCCTGCTGGCCTGATCACCCTTAACTACCTCTGCCTTGTCCCTCACCACCATGGCTTTGTTCGGATAGAAGTCGGACGTCCGGAAGATGGCCGGTCGACGCAGTCTAATTAGCATATTACCCTGTTATTAGTATAGATTATGTAGAATAAGATTGCTAAAATGATGGGGGGAGCCTTTTTCAGCAGGAGGAGATGCTCTTGGCAGACAAAAATACATAATCCCTATATCTGGAATAATAGCCAGCCATATGCACTCAACTGCCAAACTAGTCATTTAAAAAATGGAACCGCTTTCTTACACCTTACACCAAACATCTGTTGCCCTTAAAACTCCTCCTCAGCCCCTATCTTATGCTCTGCCTTTGCAGTTCACCCAGATCAGGTTCTGATTTGTCGGTTTCTATTCCAGTCAATGTCAGAAGCTCCGCCTTCTAGGCAGTCATTGGCTCCTCACAACTTTGCAGTTCACCCAGATTTGGTTTTGATTGGTCGGTTTTTATGCCAGTCAGTGTCTCCAGGCCTATCTCTGGGCCTGATCAGAGAGGCAAGGCTGATCAAGGCTGCTAAACTGCTGATCTCTTGGAGAGAAAGAGACGTGAGTTCTGGCAAGGCCTGGAGAGAGAGAGAAGCAGGGTCTGATCTGCAGCCTTGAGAAAGACCCTGCTCCTCTCTCTCTCTCTCTCTCTCTCTCTCTCTCTCTCTCTCTCTCTCTCTCTCTCGGCCTCGCCAGCAGCTGTGGTAGCCACTGATCAACCCCACCTCTCTCTCTTTCCCCTATAGGTCAGCAGTTTGGCCCGCTCACCAGTCCTTGCCCACCAGAGCCTGCTGTATGCACAAGCTGGCATTTGGTCAAGCCTTTGGTTGTTTTGGATGTTATGGACCCTGGATTTTTATATATTAGGATATGCATTATCTATGGACACAGGCAATAGGGCAGTGAAGGCCTGGGGCAGGGCAGGAACCAGGTGGAAGAGGGCAATGAAAATAAAAAGGAGGGACATCGTTAATAGTTAATAATTTCAACAATAAAGATTTTTTTAAAAAATACTATTTCACTCTACACACACACACACACAAAAGAGTTGTCAAATCCCAGAAATTTCCCACAGTTTATTGTTGCTCCCTGCATTACACAAGAAACTCAGGGCTTACATAGATCAGAAATTTGGGGATGGTCCCCAATCTTTTATCCATTGTTTCAGTGATACCCATGAGCTGCTGGTTAATTACCCAGTGTGATTTTCTCAGTCTTAATCTTACTCAAACTATCAGCAGCATTTGACCTGGTTAATTTCTTCTTCTTACAAAAAACTTTATTTTCCCTGTTTTCACACACCTTCTCTCTGACTTTGCTGGTTCCTTCTCATCTTCTCTAACCCTAAAAACTGAAGCACTCTCAGCCTACATCTTTAGACCTCATCTCTACCTTCACTCTGTCTAGATGAGTTCACCTGGCTTCATGGCTCTAAATACCATTGATTTGCATTGGTAATCTCCAGCTCCAAATTCTCCCTTCAAGTCTAGACCCCTGACTGTCTACTTAACATCTTCATTTAGATGGCCAATAGACATCTCAAATTTAACATATCCAAAACCTGATCACTCCTCCCTCCTCCCCAATTCAGCTCTAATCTCATGGCTTCCTATCTCGGTAAAGACAATGTCACTGCACTGTTTTCTCAGGCTAAACACATTGGAGCCATTCTTGACTCCTCCATATCTATCTAGCTCGCTCTCTCTCTCTCTCATGCTCAGTCCCACATTCAATCTATAATTGTGATTGTCTCCTGTTTAAAAATAAAATGTCTCACCTCCTCCACTGCTACTACCCTACTCCACGTCACCAGCACATCTTCTTTTCTGGATTATTGCCGTAAAGAGTCTACCTACTTCACTTCTATCATTATCCCACAAATTTATTTTTCACACATCAGCTGAAGTAATCTTCTTAAATCAAATGTCAGATTGTATCACTTCCATCCTCAAACTTCCCAATAGTTTCTCACCAGTCAGTAAAATCCGTAAACTTTATAATGATCTGCAAGTACTTACATGCTATGGTTCTGTCTGCCTGAAATACCCTTTCCCAAATATTTGCATGGTTCAGTCCCTCACCACATTTATGTCTATATTCAAATGCAACCTTCTCAGTGGGTCCTTCCCTGACCACCTTATATATAACTAGAAGCCCAGTGCATGAAATTGTGTGCAGGTAGAGTCCCTAGGCCTAGCCTGCGATCAGGGCCATCTTCCACCTGCTTGTCAGTCCCCAGTCCCGCCCTGCCACCACCCACTCTGGTTCCCTGTTCACCATCCTGCAATCGGAGCCTGCAGGCCAGTGGGAGGGGAGAGGAGGGACCAAGAGGTGGTCAATGCACCTCACAGCAACTGGTCAAGCGGTCATTCTGGTCATTATGCTGTTATGGTCACTGGGCTTTTATTATATGACTAGGGGCCCGGTGCACAAAAATTTGTGCACTCGGGGTGGAGGGAGTCCCTCAGCCCGGCCTGTGCCCTCTCACAGTCTGGGACCCCTCAGTGGATGTCCTATGATGGCCCCAGTCTGCCAGGCGCCTTTTGTGTGTGTGTGTGTGTGTGTGTGTGTGTG
>PVJC01051510.1:0-11373 GCA_004026665.1 Murina feae
CTTCCCCTGCCCAGGGCCAGTAGATATGGACAACGTCATTCGAGAGCCACACAGCAGGGTCAGCTTAACGACGAGCCCGCTCGACCTGGTTAAACCTTGGACTCCCTCCCTCCGCTCCCCACCAGTGCCTGGGCAGGGCCAGGCCCCATGATGCCGCGGGCCTTCTGAGCGCACAGGCCGGATGTGCCCACCCCTGGGACGTAAGAAATGAGAATTGTCGCCTGTATGCTTGCCCGAGCGACGGTGTTGGTGACGGGACGAGACTTCATGAGGAACAGGTGTGCGTCTTTGGAGTTTGAACAACACCCCATCGCACATTTACCTGAAGCCCCCGGAGGAAAGGGGTCAGGAAAGGAGGTTTAATCTCACCCGGGGAAGGAATTATTCTGACAGTGAAAATGAAAAATGACAGACATTCTCGTGGGGTTTTGTAGCCCCAGGTTGGCGATCCAAGGGCCGAGGTTTGTAATAAAGCACAAACGAATAAAGGCAAGCAACACGTCAACTCACATTTATATTGTCAGGACGAAAAAAAAAAGAAACTGTACATGGAAACTTGGATACCGTAGGATCTGGCCACCAAAACCGTAACCACAACCAGGTCTTTCTGGTGCGTGACATCATGCAGCCGCCGCCCATGACGCGCGCGGAGGAGGGGCGTCGACCGAGGGAGCGGGGCTTCCTCCCTTCCGGAAGGATCTCCCTTCGGTTACGCTGGTCTTTTCCCGGCGTCTCTTTCCGTTCTCTCTCCCCCAATCGCATTCCTTCCGCGCTCCCGTGTCCCCCACGTGCTGGCGGGGTAGCACCGTCCACCATGTCTGCGTTAGCACCGGCGGCCATTCCGGAAGTGGCCTCGGGTTTTATTGAGGGTCTTGACGTCAAACCACAATGAAAGTGGCTGCCCAGACGCCTGGGTCCCGAGCGGTCTTCCAGTTTCTGTTCCTCATCATCTTTCCCCGAGCGCCCTCGCCCGCCCCCCGCCCGCTGCGCCCTCGTGGCTGCGTTGTGGTGGGTGGGCCACGCCGTCGTTCGATCCCAGTGTCAGGTTACTGACCCGTCCGTCAGCCAGCCGTGCCCAGGGCAGACTTTATTCTGAGGGACGAGCAGACCAGCGCGGAACGTTTGCGGTTGCTGGCAGGGAGTCTGCCAACAGTCACGCCGCTTCAGAGAGCAGGAAGGGCTGTGGATAAGCATGACCTTCGGAGGGTCTGATCGCGGGCCCGAGCGCGTCCGGGGCATCGTCGAGGGGCCCGCCCCGCTCTGGATACCTCAAGTTCGCTGAGTTTAGTGACTTCTTAAACAGCAAGCTCATCAGTTTGTTAGGGGAAAAAGCAGTAGTATATAGGTTGACCTTGCCTGAGTCGGGTGTTAATTTTTTAAATTTATTTTTGTTGATTTCAGAGAGGAAAGGAGAGAGAGAGAGAGAGAGAGAGAGATATCAATGATGAGAGAAAATCATGGATCAGCTGCCTCCTGCACGCCCCCCCCCCCACTAGGGATCAAGCCTGAAACCCAGGCAAGTGCCCTGACCGGAAATGGAACCGTGACCTCCTGGTTCATAGGTTGACGCTCAAGCCCTGAGCCAGGCCAGCCGGGCTGTAACCGTTTCTTTAGCTCATCCTCAGAAGCGAGTGTGAACTTGCCTTTCTTCACCGCGTTGCGTCCCGGTTTTCTGATCACTAACCTTCGCTGGGGCCAGGTTCATCTCTTCAGGGGCCTTCTGCTCACCGGAGTCCTCTTACTCTACCCTGTGCTTTTAGAACATCGAGGAAAAGTGCGCAAATCAAAAGGGATGTCACGGAGCCCCAGGCACCGCCCTGGCAGTCACCCTCCCGCACGGCACAGGCTGAACTGAAAGAAAAGGACTTCAGGTGCCGCCCGCCCTGGCTGAGAACCACCCCAGGAGCACGAGTCCTAGGCGTCGTCTGTGCCACGGGGAAGTGAACAAACCAGCACCTATAAGATCCACTTTGAAACAGCGACGTTAAAAGCAGCTCCTCTCCTGCCCTGCTGTGGGCTGGCAGGGCCCAGGCTGTTGGTGGAGGGGATCTGAGGGCTGCAGCCAGTGCTGGGTTCAGGGTTCAGGCCACGCTCCTTGTCCCTGGCCCCCTTTCTAGGAAACCCCATGAACTCCAGGGCTGCCAGGCTGCACGCTGAGCTTCCCCATCACATGTTCAGTCCCTTAACATGTTAGTAGATCGAGTGAGAGAGACTGTCCTGCCTTCGCAGTGAACGGCCAGGAACCGGCGAGGCCCCGTCCAGCCCCATCTCCTCCTCTCAGGGCTCAGCCCTCGGCGTGGTGCCCAGCTTCCCTCCAGACGGGAGTGTCCTCCATATACTGTCCTGGCTGTGCCCCTTAGAGGCTAGTCTCGATCGGGGGTAGGGGGTCCCTGGGGAAACACCTGAAGACGGAGCCGTCACAGCCACGCCCAAGGCAGCCTGGCCCCACAGTCTCTCGTCTTCAGAAGACGGTAGCCATCAGCCTCTGAGGATGGACAGAGACCACAGGCCACTGGCCGCTCCACCCTTCACTGCCGGGCGAAGGGCATGAGGAGGCCCCATGGAGAGGCCGTGAGCCGGGCCGAGGCGGCTCCCATCAGGCTGAGGCTCCTCCTGCTGGGACCCCTCGGCTGCCGACAAGTCAAGGACTAGCTAGCTGTTCCTCGGCGTCTAGTAGGCACTTGGAGGAGCAATCTCGTCTGCAGGCAGGCCCTGCCCTGCGCCTCTTCTGCCACCGGCCGGGGCTGTCCTTGGCCTGGGGACTCTGGCAAAGAGCCTCCTCCCTCTCAGACCCTCCCCTGCAGGGCTGCGGGGTCAGGGCGGCCCTCAGTGGGGCAGCAACACTGGAAGCGTGGGCCCCACGGCACTGCCTGGCCTTGGGCACCAGCGTGCAGCTGCCCCACCGCCCTGAGAGCTTCCTAAGCCCAGATCTGGGCGAGCCAGGCCCTTGGGCAGCTGCTGCCTGCAGGTCTGAGCCCACAGGAGACCTGTGGGGTGCTGTTTCCAATCCCAGGTGTGAGCATCCTCCGTCTTCTGCGACGGGGCAGCCGCAACATCCCTGAGGACAGCCAGCCCCTCTCCCAGGAGAGCACACTGGGGTAAACCCACTCACTGCCCCACGGACAGGGGTTGAGCATCGACCTATGAGCCAGGAGGTCACAGTTTGATTCCCGGTCAGGGCACAGGCCCGTGTTGTGGGCTCCCTCCCCAGTGTGGGGCGTGCAGGAGGCAGCTGACCCATGGTTCTCTCTCATCATGGATGCTTCTCTCTCTCCCCCTCTCTCTTCCTCTCTGAAATCAATAAAAATATATTTAAAAAATAAAAATAAATAAAATAAATGCTGCATTCAACTCCAAGTACATGTTACTGTGAATCGCGGTTTCAAATCTTTCCACCAACCCAGTGATAGACACTTGGGGGTTAGGCCACCCTCCCGCCCTCGGGGACAGCCCTGCCCGGGCCACGCACCTTCTCCCAGGGACAGGGAGGCTGTGGGGGGGGGCGGGCTCTCGCCCTCAGCACCTCTCCCGAGAGCGCGCCTGCGCCGTGGGCTCCCACGATGGTATCTCACCTTCCCTCGCACCTGCCAGCAGCGGGTGGTTTCGGGGGCGGGTGTGGCTGGGGTTTTAGAGGCGCCGTGGGGTAAGGAAGGTGAGCAAGGCCCCAACCTGAACGTACACGCCTGAGCCGTGCCGCTGCCCCGGCCCCGGGCCCCGACGTGCTGGTGCGATCAGCCTTCATTCTTAAAAGATTTATCTCATCGGGGGGTTGCCAGGCACAGTCCTGCTTCCCATTCAGAGATAGAATCTGGGTAGGGCCGCGGGTCCCGCCTTTGCTCTCCTGGAGGCTCTCCCACCTGGATGCCTCTGAGCACAGGTGCGGAGGCCTAGCCAGGTGGGTGAGGGGGCGCCCCCTCCTGGGTGGGGACTGTGGGTCCCCTTTTCCCCGTCCCACAGCGACCACCAGAGGGAGCCCGGGAGCGGCCTGCCCCTCCTTGGGGGACCACTCAGCCTGGGTGCTGGCTCCCTGCGGAACTCCCGGCTTTACAGATGTGACTCTGGGCCCAGACTCTCCATCAGGGAAGGGAAACCGGGACCCTCCGCTGCCTGGCACCTAGAGTGGAAGCTGGGACATAGGTGCGGCCAGGGCTGGGCCTTGACGGGGGAGAGAGCTGTGACCTGTGGGGTGACCGCGGTCAGGGGCTCTGCGGGAGGCATGGCTTCCTGTGTGTTTGCTGGACGCACAGAATTCCAGCCGCTCCAGGACGGAGGGCTGCAACACCACAGTCACAGGGCGTTTGACGGACAGAACGCGGCCGCCCCGTCAGCACTCGTCAGCTCAGCCCCTTTCTGAGCCGTCCCGCGTCCTCACCCACCCGGCACGGGAGGGGCCCGGGGGGACGGCTTGCTCCCGGGAAGTAGGTAAACAAAGTCACATCCTTCCCTCAGTCTGCACTGCTCACAGGGGCCAGGGCACGTCCGGGGAGGCACCTGGGATCTCTGGGTGCCGGGCAGCTGGGGGTCCCGTCAGAGAGCATCAGGGAGGGAGGGGCCTCTCCAGGGTTCCGGTGGGTGTGGGGTGAAGGGCTAAGGAAGGTGGGGGGCATCCAGAGGCCTCCCAGGTGTCAGAGCAGGGGACAGGCCCTGGTGCGGGGGTGCAGCCGTGATGTGGGGGTGCAGACAGGGCCTGGTGCAGCCGTGATGTGGGGGTGCAGACAGGGCCTGGTGCAGCCGTGATGTGGGGGTGCAGGCAGGGCCTGGTGCAGCCGTGATGTGGGGGTGCAGACAGGGCCTGGTGCAGCCGTGATGGGGGGGTGCTGACAGGGCCTGGTGCAGCTGTGATGTGGGGGTACAGACAGGCCCTGGTGCAGCCGTGATGTGGGGGTGCAGACAGGCCCTGGTGCAGGGACAGGGGCTGCTTTCCCCGGACCCGCCTGAGCCGCAGATGTTGGGCCTCGTCTGCAAGTTTCTTTGAAATCAGAGCATTAAATGCAAACCTTGTAACAGACTCACGTCCTCCGTGTCTCCGGTTGTTTCTCTGAGAGTCAGGGCGACAGATTGCAGGGCTGGCGGAAGGTCACGCGTGGCAGCTGAGCCGGGGGTGGCGGCTGAGCCGGGGGTTTGCCATCGTGGGCGGCTGGCCTGTCCCCGCCTGGTCTCTGCCTGGCAGTGTCTGCCTCCTGCTCCTCACTCCCTGCAGGAGGCTGCGTCCTGCATCGCATGGGGCTATGGGGCAGAAGCAGGTGCAGTGGTGCCGGTTTCCTGGTCCCTTGGGGGGGGGCCCTCGGACTTGCGGGTGTCCCGGCAGGAGGGCGAGTGGTTAGCTGTGGGGTCACAGTGTCCCTGGAGATGGCGTCGGCAAACCCCAAGCCCCGGGGACAGGACGCAGCTGCCGCGGGAAGGAGGTAGTGCTCGGGGACCCCTCTGCGGCCTGAGCTGTGGGTGCAGGGCCCTCCTGGCGGGGAGCACGAGGCCGTGGGTGCATCTGCTGGGACCCAGCCCCACACTGAGTGGTGTGGGGCCTGGGGCTGGATTCTGAGCGCTGAGACACTGGACCGTTTGACAGCTGGTCCCACACACGTGCCTCCTGCGTGTGACGGCTGGAGCCACCTGGCTCAGCGGGTGGAGCTGGCGGCTCCGTGTGAGCCCGGGAGGCGCAGGGCAACACGGAGGCACCCACGGCAGTAGCTGTGGCCGGTCCAGGGCCAGACCTCCCTGCTGCGTGACCTCCTTGGCGGTGGCCCCGTGTGGACAGGGCAGGCTGGAGTCCCTCCCACACCCACGACCTCAGGCTGCGACCTGGCTCCCCTGGCAGCTTGCACTGTGGCTGTAGCGCACAGTGGCCTTCACAGGGTGCACCAGCGAGCACCGGCTGTCAAAAGCTCCCAGCACGAGACGTGGGGGAGGGGTATGTGGGGGGGACCGGGATGTGCTGGCTTTCAGGAGTGAGCCTTAGGATTTGGGGCGCTGCTACTGTCCCCGGGGGGGCAGAGGGCCTTCCATCCAGGCAGGTGAGCCGAGTAGGGAGGCCCCTGCTCTCAGTGTGGTAAGCCAGGGAGGGAGAGGGTGGGGAGCTCCTGCCCATGTGGGGGGTGGGAGCAGGCCTGACCTTCCTATTCCTGCCAGTGAGATGCACAGGGAAGTGAAAATGAAGCCTCGGCAGCAGGAACCCCAGCAGGGCCAGGGGCAGGGCACACGTGTGGGAAACGCTGTCCCCCTGCCTCACGCCATCTGCCCATTCCTGCCGGCAGCAGGGAGCCAAGCAGGGCCCGGGGTCCTGGGGTCCTGGGTCCTCCTGAGACTCGCCACAGCCGCATCCATTCCTGCTGCTGTTGGACCTGGCGGGCCCTGCGTCTCTGGCTCCCACAGGTGTCCAGGGGGATGTGTGAACACCAGCGAAAGCCCAGTGCAGCCTCGGGGGCAACTGTTCGCTGCAGGAATCCAGGCTGCAAAGCACCCGGGCGCCCACTGGCCCCTGCGCAGCCACCGTCCGGGGCGGGGTCCCCGGAGCCGAGGGCGGGTGGCTGACGGCGGTGACAGGTGGCGCTCGCGTGGCGCTCGCTGAGCCGTAATTACTTAATCCGTGTTTTGCCTCTGGGCCGCCTTGTAATTACAGTGACCTGGAGTGTCACGTGTAAACACGCGGCGTGCCAGCCTCTAACCACACGCACGTGGCGGAGATCCTGCAGGCCCGCAGAGGGGCGATGACACGCCTCCAGCTGCCGTCCCCAGCGGTGGGGTGGGGGGGTGGGCAGGGGGGTGAGCCTCCCGCGGGTCCTGTGCCCACCAGGGCCTGACCATCAGGGTAAGTACTTTGGGCCCTGAGGTTGCCCAGGCCCCGTGCGAAGGGCATTTTGCTGTTTGGGCAGCAGGAGTCTGAGGGTCAGGTGTGCAGGGCAGTTCCTCTGGGCAGCAGTTTGGCTGCGTTTATTTTTTTATTTTTAAAAACTTATTTTTATTGGTTTTTTTAGAGAGAGGAAGGGGGGGAGAGAGAGAGATGGAAACATTTGTGATGAGAGAGAATCACTGATGGATCGGCTGCCTGCTGTACGCCCCCCACTGGGGATGGAGCCCACAACCCGGGCCTATGCCCTGACCGACTCGAACGCCGACCTCCTGGTTCATAGGTCGACGCTCAACCACTGAGCCACGCCGGCCAAGCTCAGCTCCATTTACAGTCAGCGCAGGTTTGCAAATGAGGAGCTCCACCGAGACTCGAGCCTCAGGGACCCCCATGTTGGGTCAGAGGCCCCTGGATTGACAGGCTGGCATCCCTCAGGGACAGCAAGGGCAGCTCAGGACAGCCTGGACCGGAACCACTGGCTGCATCTGGAGGGAACGTTCTGGAAACAGATACGATCTTCCAATTAGTCACCCCTGGGACGCGGCACTATTCGCTCACCTCCGAGGAAGGAGCACAGGACGCGCCGTAGCGGGCACCCCAGGTGGGCGGAGGGCTGTGTTTCGTGGGGGAAGGCCCGGGTGTCCTGGGCCTGGGTCAGGGCGGGGATGTTGGCTGATGTTTCTCCCTCGTCTCGTCTGAGTCACGTCCGCCCAGGGGCTGGCGTTTCTGTCATCTTGACTCACCCATGCTCCCCTCGTTGAAAAATTGAGCGATTTAAATACATCCTTTGATTTATTGTAAAAAAGGTGATGTTCACTTTGATCGACTGATACTCCAGATTTCTCAGACGTACATGCACCCTCACATGAAGGTTAACATGTTAGGACGTGTACCTCTGGGAGTTGAGGGGTTTGCAGGCTGCATGGAAGCCCAAGCTAGGCAGCAGGCAGCGGACGGGCAGCCCACGTGGCCACCAGCCTCCTGCCATCCTCCTCTGCTCACTCCATGTTTAAAGGGCATTTAAAAATATTCCTATATAATAAAAGGCTATTATGCAAATTAACCAAACAGCAGAACAATGGGTCGCTATGATGCACACTGACCACCAGTGGGCAGACGCTCAACACAGGAGCTGCACCACTCAGCCACAAGCCAGGCTGACGGCTGGCGAGTGCAGCAGCAGTTCTCTGCAGTAGTGGTAAGGATGTCAGACTGCGGCTTGGGTCTGCTCCCCCACATGGGCCTAAGCCGGCAGTCAGACATCCCCCGAGGGCTCCTGGACTGTTAAAGGGTACAGGCTGGGCTGAGGGGATCCCCTCCCCCGAGGGCACGAATGTCGTGCACCATGCCTCTCTCTATATATATTGACTGATTGATTTCAGAGAGGAAGGGAGAGGGAGAGAGAGAAACATCAATGATGGGAGAGAATATGATCAGCTGCCTCCTGCACGCCCCACACTGGGGATGGAGCCCGCAACCTGGGCCTGTGCCCTGACCGGGCATCAAATTGTGACCTCCTGGTTCCTAGGTTGATGCTCAATCACTGAGCCAGACTGGTCAGGTTTAAAGGTCATTTAATGCCCGATTTCAACAAAATGATTTCTGCATCCAACCCTCTGTGATGTCTCACATTTATTATTTTGGCTGAAACATGTTAGTAGACACCAGCATCACTTTTTAAAATTAAAGGTGTAAAATATTGTGTTGCTGTGGGCATCTGTGGCTCAGACACTTGCTGAGTGAGACCCAGGTGGGAGCCATGGGGGGTGTCGGCAGGAGACCCCAGGGCCCTGGCTCCCGACTCCGCCTGGCGGGGGGCCCTGGGGTCAGGCCTGGGTTGCCTCAGGCTGTGTCCCTGGATTTCCAGTCTCCTCCCGTAGCGTCCCTTCCGCAGTGATGAGCTGTCATTGCCTCGCAGCCCAGATCCGCCGGGGCTGCGGTCCAGCGCCATTTCCGGTGAGTGATTTCCGCGGTGGAGGGTGAGACGGGAAGCAGCAGGACCCTGTGGGGTCATTAGCAAGTGACGGGCTCGGCAGGAATCCCTGTCATGAGTATTCCACTCGCTTCCCGTGTTCCTGACACGCCCTCTGCACGCGGTGCAGGAAGCGGGAGACACGTGCGTTGGTCATGACGCTCCCACCTCCTCCCGGCCACGGCCGTTAGGTGTTCAGCACCCAGCTTGTGGGCTGTGACACCCAGAGCTCCCTGAGGGCTGTGCTGGCGACGTCACCACCCTCCCGGGAGCAGGTGCCTGGGGCGGTCGTGTGTTAAAGAGGAATGAGAACATAAAACACCAGACGGGGGAACCCAAGTCAGGTCGTGTGTGCCCTGACCAGATGCCCGAGGGCACCTCGCTAGCCCAGATGAGATAAAGGGCTGTGTGTCCCCGGACGTGTGGGTGTGGCCAGGACGGCGTCGCCGCGGGCTGCGGGCCGGACCGACTACAGCAGACACGGCACAGCTCTCAGCTGCATCTGCTCGTGGAAAACACCCGATTTTAAATACATTCCGTTGCTTAAAAGTGGCCTTTCTCAGTGATCTGGGTCTAGTCGGTGCCGAATGTCTCAGGGGATGAGGCAGCTAGCACCCATCGGAGTCGCCGTCGCCATGCTGGCCTCCCTCCGAACCGGGTCAGGACCCACAGATGGAGCCCAAACAGGCTCTTTGAAAGCCGGTTCTGCTCAGCCGATGCGGTTCAGTGGTTGAGCGTTGACCTATGAACCTGGGGGTCACGGTTTGATTCCCCGTCAGGGTGCAACCCAGGTTGCAGGCTCCATCCCCAGTGTGGTCGTGCAGGAGGCAGTGACCCACGATTCTCCCTCATCCTGGATGTCTCTCTCTCTCTCCTCCCTTCCTCTCTGACATCAGAAAAACATAAAAAAATAAAACGGGTTCCTGAGGCCCCCATGCCCGTCAACATTAGAGAAGAGACGGCAAACGGGAGAGGCTCGGTGTACATCCACTTCCGCTGTGTCCATGTGATGCTATAAAGTCCCTGCTGTGACTTCCACACACACACGTCGTTTTGAAAAGGTTTATCGCGTGCTCCCTCGGACCCAGAGCCATGCTGTGGCTCGCAGGCGGGCACGGGTACCCCTTGATGACCTGCATCACTGGACCCTGAGTCCCTGTTAGCCCTGTGGGTCCTGATCCTGTGGTAACTGTGATAGGACTTTGCCAGGTGAGAGGTCAGACACCGTCCCCCCCAGCCCCCCGCAAACAGTGGAACCAGGCCTGGTCCTACAGGTGTGGATCCCCCTCGGCAGAAAGGCTGCTTCTAGGGTCAGAGTCGCCTTTTGTGTGTTACCGGCCTTCAGGGCAGAAGGGAAAATCCTCACGTCTTATTCCGAGTGTCGCCAAGAACACATGTGTGTGGTGGAAGCTGTGTCTATCTTGGCTCTGACCCGGCTGTCTTCTGTCCCCTGTGGTGTCCCTGACAGTGGCCAGGATTTCTGGCCCCCAGGCAGGCTGGGCTCTCTCTCTCTCTCTCTCTCTCTCTCTCTCTCTCTCTCTCTCTCTCTCTCTCTCTTGTACGCATACACATACGCAAGTGTCAGGCATGCAGGAGGCAGCAATCCATGATTCTCTCGTCATCGATGTTTCTCTCTTCCCCCCCACTCTGAAATCAATAAAAACATATTTAAAAAGAAAGGCGAAGCTATCAGAAGGTGGAGGTGTGTTCAGACGTGACCTCACTGAAGGACAGCGATGAGCATCGGCCTTTCTTGGTGTAAATCTCTTAGGAAGACCCATTCCCGCTGCCTCATCATTTCCCCGTGAGCAGGACATCACACGGCTCTGCACAGCGCTGGAGGCTGATGGTTCCCAGATGGGGTGCAGGCTCCAAGGGGGGGGACGCGCTCCCGGAGCCACGGGCAGCTCCTCAGAAACGAGACTCCGAATAGGAAGACCGAGCCATCGCGGGGGACACTGTCGTGTCCCTGCCAGCATCACCACGCATGTCAGTTGGACGTGTTAACACCAGATGTTTGGGGCAGTATTGATACTGGCCGGTGACAGTAGCTTAGATGGGAGTTGATCATGTGGGTGTAACCCCCCAGGAGAGTGTGTGAGCCCCGACGCCCTCCTTCCTGTGGGGGGACAGGCGGGGAGGGGGTTCGCTTTCGCTGCCTGCTCCCTGGGCTCTTTCCTGGTGTCCCCGTCCCTGTGGTCGCCGTGTCCGCTGGTTCTCTTCATTTGGGAGTTTGTGACATGAACCCCTAGAGGAGTTGCTGCTCACAGCACGTATGTTCGTCCTGTGCAGTAGCCGTGATTTTTGTGTGTCAGCAGCGTGGACTCCGTGAGTTTGGAATATCAGGTGGTGGGGTCATTCTGACGCCTGGAACCGTCCGAAATGGAAGTGGTGTGTCTGCGTTCCCATCCCCGACTGCATGGTCTGGGCTAAATCCTGGCGCGTTTGTGAAATGGATGCACCGGATGTCATCAAGGGGGATGTCAATTAGGGGGATGTCATCCCCCTAATTCTGAGTGAGTTTATTCTTTACGAAACACGAAGTGCGGGGTGTGAA
>PVJC01051511.1:0-11441 GCA_004026665.1 Murina feae
TGAGAGAATAAACAGCCTAGAACAGTCAGAAAAATTACTTAAAGTACAATGAGAATGGAGTTGGTCCTCTTATGGTAAAAGGTTTTATAAAACTAACATAATTGTAACAGTGTGTTACCAACATAGGAATAAATGTAACAAATGTAAAGGCCACCAAAACCAGGGCCACATATGTGTGTGTGTGTGTGTGTGTGTGTGTATTGTTGCAGAAATACCAAAAAATTAAGCGACACTTTGAACAGGTGGAGAAATCACAGTTTTAATAACACGTGCAGACTCTGTGGGGTAGTCCCAAATCCAGAGTGCCTGTAGCACGCAAGAACCTTGCTTTATAACTGCCCCTCAAGTTCATTAATTTGCAAATATACTTTCTCCCCCAGGTGTGCTTAGGTTTGGGCTCAGAACAAAGCCCCCTGCCCTACCACAGGACAGGGCTTTGTTTGGTTTAATGGCCTAACATTCCTTGCAAAACCAGCCTTCCTCCTCATTCCCCACCCACCTTGTCCCACAAGCTTCTTTAGCCTTGTGGAGCAATATTAGTTCTATTATTTTTCATCTAATACAATCCCCCTGCCACGTGCATTTGATAGTAGAGTCATAACATACTACGGGCTGATAACCACTAGGACAAAGAGTAGCTATGACTATTCCTGTCAAGCAGATGTCCTTGTTGTGTGGGGCAGAGCTCCCTTCTCCACGTCCCAAGTACAAGGAAGAGGGCCTGAACCGGTTCCTTCCTTGGAGGCTCCCTCCGTAGCAGGGGCCTCCCACACCCCTGCCAGGTCCTCTGGCTTTGACAGGTTTGAGTTCACATCCTGAGCAGGATCCCGACCTCCAAAACACCTGCCCCCAGCCTGGGGCTCTCCCTGGCCACCAAAAGGTACTCCTCTGGGCAGAGGACCAACAGGTTCAGAAGTGTGTGGCCCCGAAGGTCAGTCAGGGAGGGAGGTGCCCGGGCACTGGTGTTAGGGCAGCTCTGCAGGTGCAGGCAGCCACAGAAACCCAGGGCTTCTGGGTGAGACGAGGGCTCTGGGTGCCAACAGGAAGTGTTCATCAGGCCTGGGGCTAGGCTGGCACAGAGCTGCTCCCCGGCTCTGAACTCGTGCAGAAGCACACGGGTCAGGTCTATGCCTCCATTGTCGCTGCTGAAGAAGGAAGTCTTGGCTTTCCCGTGGCGGCCAGGCGTGAGCTGGAGGGCAGGGTAGTTAGTGGCCAGAAGCTTCACCATGAACAGGCCCATCGCCAAGGTCACAAAGAGGATGGGCAGCAGCAGATCACAGAGTAAGCAGCGTGTGTGGCACAGCCACTGGGTTAGCAGGGCAGCCACCTGCATGAGGGTGCTGGTAAGGGCACCGTCATGTGAGCCAGAGTGGATGCCGGAGGCCTCAAGCTCTGTGCCTGCAACCCCATCCCTGTGCCTCCAACCCCATCCAACTGCTCTCTGGGATCTCGCAGAAGCATCAGAAACACCTCCTCCAAGGTGGTATCTGTGACCCCGCAACCTGCCAGGCACAGGCGGTGCCGGTTCTGCTCCAGCGCCTGGAAGAGCCCCTTGAAGCCGGCTCGGTCAGCGTCCTTGGGGAGGACGTAGCTCAGCGTGTGCCAGCTATGGTCCCTGAGAAACGCTTGTGGGACGTAGGTCTGCATCAGGGCCGTGGTGCAAGCTGCATCCTGCAGGCTGTCCAACTCCAGAGCCAAAAGCTGCTTCGTGTCAGGCAGAGGCCCTGGCCGTAGGCCTCGGTCAGGCCGAAAGGGGCGCCACAGTAACGGAACCGGCCCTGCTGCAGGACGGCCACGCAGTCACTCAGCGCCTCTGCCTTGTCCAGGTGGTGGGTTGTGAGGATGATCGTCCGACCTTCTTACTGGATGAGGACATCCCAGATGCTGTGCCGGGAACAGGGGTCCACCCCACTAGTGGGCTCATCCAGCACCACGGTCTTGAAGGTGCTGAGGAAAGTGGCACCAAGGGACGGTCTCCTCCGCAGGCCTCTGGACAGGGCATGGGCTGGCTAGTGCTAATGCTGCGTCAGCCCCACGTCCTGGAGAGTCTTGTCAACCTGCTGCCGGTGCCCCTCCCGCGTCTGCTGTGGCGACTTGATGGATGTGAAGAGCAGCTGGTGTCCCAGGACAGTAAGCCTGTCCAACAGGACATCCCGCTGAGGATATACTCCCAGCTCCTTTCTGATTGCAGCCAAGTCTGTCTGCAGGTTCCTGCAGTCCACGAGGGCGGCCCTAGAGGGGGGCACCCGCAGCCCTGTCACCAGACACCTTCCACTCAGGCTGGGCTGCCCTCACTCAGGAGTGGTGGACCCAGGCACTCAGTTCTGCAACCCCAAGAGCCGTGGGGGTGGCCAGGATGATGGCACGTGGTCTTCTCCGGGCAGGAGCCAGTGCCTGGGTGGCCCCCACCCCAACAGAGTCATCAGGCCAGAAGGCAGAACTTCTCAGATGTAGGATGTGCTCCGTGTTCTTGGACTGCCCTCCGGGTAGGCTGCAAAGCCTGCAAGAACTTGAATAAAATTAGTTCTACATCTCAGCCTTTACCCACCAGAATCTGTAGAGGCCCCACTGGTTTCCAGGGCAGCCTTTCAGGCTGCTTCATCTGCGGCCTAGTTGCCCCTTGGCTCTGTGAAGTTTCCATACCCTGCAACAGGTAGCCCAACCTGAGCTGGGCATGGGAAGTGGGAAGCAGCCATGGGGGCAGGAGACCTCCCTCACAGAAGGCAAGTGTTCAAGCCAATGCATTGTTGGGGGTATAAAGTCTCCATTCCTCCTTCCCCAGCACTGCCAAGGACAGGGCCATTGGGGAGGTCTCTCCACCCAGGCGAAGCTGTGCTGAGCCACCTGGCACCACCAGCAGCAGCAGGCACCAAACTCCTTCAGCATAACCAACCAGTTCCATTCCCAAGTGTCCTTGGTTTAGGGAAGACAAAATTTCTGCTCAGTTTCCCTATTCTACTTGTCCCAGCTTACTGTCCTATCATCCATTCAACTTTTAACATTTCTCTTTATCTTCCTCCATTACACCAAAGTCATACTTTTCAGTTAGTTAGAACTCTTAGGCTTAAGGCTTAATTGTTCCTACAGTTGAGGTTTGTGCCACCCCTGACATGGGCATGGTCACACGGGCCTGCAAGACAGTATACAGGCTGCCAACCGTCTCTCAATAGAGACAAAAATCTGATGATATTCTTATTTGCCCAGTTGGACACCTGCCCTTTTTACAACTGAATTCAAATCTATAAGAAAATTAGGATTACTATATTTACATAGTGAAGTATAACATTGGCACTGTGGCCACTTCTGCTACTTCACATGACATATGGTCAACCTCAATACCCTTCCCTTCTGTCATATGCTCAGCAACTTGTATAGAATTCTTCACTCTTAGAAACCTTATTTTTTTTTATGATAACCAAAGGTAAACAGCCAGCATTTCTTAGATTGACATATATCAACACACTTTAAGTACACTCTTA
This sequence comes from Murina feae, assembly GCA_004026665.1. Classification (NCBI taxonomy): domain Eukaryota; kingdom Metazoa; phylum Chordata; class Mammalia; order Chiroptera; family Vespertilionidae; genus Murina; species Murina feae. The sequence goes on from PVJC01051511.1 coordinate 3,480, forward strand.
CTTTCAAGAAAATATACATTCAACAAAGTACAATAAACCTTCTGTAATAAAAACTAAGAGCAGGCAAATTAAAAGTATCCCATTCTGCTTCAGTAAGCAAACATTTCCTTTTGTGATTGGCAAATTCAGAGGGAGGGGCGGCCTCCACCTTTACAAGATGGCATCCCCCATGAAAGCCACATGCAATGCCCCCACCTTTACAAGATGGCAGCCCCCATGAGAGCCACGTGCCAGCAGAGCAGCTGCCCAAACCCCTTTTCAGATATAAGAGATAACTTGCTTATATTACATGACTTAACAAGACAAAACTCAGACAATAAACATTAAAACAGACAAAGGGAAAATCTAAATCAAAACTCTTACCTTTCGAGAAGCCGGCAAGCCTGAGGAATTTAAAATGCAAATTAACTGCATTCCTAGTCTGAGCCAAAAAGCCATTTCCTGGCAAAATAAACTGCTAGTTTAAACAAACAAACATATGTTGTCCCAACCCCATGATGATCAGTGACTAGAGACAGACAAGGGAAGGGGTGACCTGCTTTCACAGATCCTCACTCAGATGCCCACCTGGTCGCATCCCTTGGGAGCTTAGATTTGTCTTAGCTAAGGTGCACCTGTATAAACCCCGGGCCTGGTCACCTCCACGTGGGGGTGAGTCACCGCTATGCCTTATGACAAATCTCGGAACTGCAGGTTGGGGCCCACTCGGACTCCATAACCGAGGTTGTAGAGCGACACAAAGGAGAGGAGAGGGCAGGCCCCCTCCCTCCACACTCACGCACTTTCACCCGACATTCACTCAGAGTTTAAAATACATTTTACTCCACTCGTAATTCCTGACCTGAGGAGCCCGCTCTCACCAGATACTCACTCAGAATGAGTACATCTACTCAATTCCTGACCTGAGAGATTGATCACACCCCTCCTTCTACTCACTTCGAGTAGACTGATTAACTGATGGGCCCCTACCTTACCAATTTTGTCGACAGGTCCAGAAGTGTTTGTCCACTCTCTTCAGGTGTCGGCCAGGTCCTGGGTTGAGGTCCAGGAGTGCTGGAAATTCCCCCATTTAATTCTGCTAAAATCAGCAGGGCACGCCTCCAGAGGCCTGTCCTGTGCCCCCGGGCTCCAAACTCCATCTTCTAACCGGAGGCAAGAGCCAGCTTTCGATTAGTTCCTGGTCAGGGAACCAAAATGTTGCAGAAAGACCAAAAAACTAAGCGACGCTTTGAAGAGGTGGAGAAATCACAGTTTTAATAACACGTGTGGACTCTGTGGGGTAGTCCCAAATCCAGATTGCCTGTAGCATGCAAGAACCTTGCTTTATAACTGTCCCTCGAGTTCACTGATTTACAAATATACTCCCTCCCTCAGGTGTGCTTAGGTTTGGGCTCAGAACAAAGCCCCTTGCCCTACTGCAGGACAGGACTTTGTTTGGTTTAATGGCCTAACATTCCTTGCAAAACCAGTCTTCCTCCTCAATATATGCATAATAAAAATAGATTGCCAAGGTTATAGGAAAATAATGAGTGGTTCAATTCTCTGTTAAATGGGTAAGCATTTAGAGGAAAGACAAAGTCAGAATTAAAATATAAAACTTCTCTGCTACCACAAAGTAAAGCAATGTAAGATTAAAATTAAAATGCTCATTATTTGCAAAGCATATAACAGATAAATCAACAAGAAAATGACGAATATCGAAGTAGGAATGAGAAGAGAAATATTTAAGAACGAGGAGAGAAAATTCATGAAATAAGATATACTGATGGCCAATGGTAATGAAACATGAACAATGTACAATCTTATTAATAATTAAAGAAACTCAAATTAAACAGCAATAAGCATCCAAAAATGTAGGGACTAGAGTTCAAGCTATACTCAGAGGAAAAGGTACTTTGCTTTCATTTTTAAAAATGATAAAATAAAAGCATGGACATTGAGTGTGGTGGTAGGCCATCTCTGAAGCATCTATCAATCCTCCATCTCAGACCGTGGGTGCTTCCACCTCTGGACTCCTCAGACCCCTTCTACATGCTGCATCCTAAATGCACCCCACCTTTCCCGGTCCCTGCCCTTGGAATGCTTGGGAAGCAGACCTCATCAGGGTAAGGGGAGATGATCACCTAGGAACTGCAGGCAGTGTGCATGTTCCCCACATCCCACGTGGTTCAGGGTTCAGAATCTGGAGAAGGGGCGGAAACCAAATGAAAGAGGTGAGACAAGAAATAATAATTTGGAAATATTGGGGGCCAGGCGGGCAAGCCCAATGCAAGAGAAAGGACTTCCACTGATCCCCAGGCCTCACCAGCCTTTTATTCAATATTGGATACACATCCAGCTCTTAGTTAGGCAGGTAATTGCAGTAACAGACAATCTTAAAGGTCAGTAAATATTAGAAGGATTCACTTTGAGACTATTTGATCAGGAAATAGCTTGAGCCCCTATTGTCTGGACTAGACAATCAGTGTATAACTCTGGCCCTTGCCATGGCTTCAAGGTTCACCAGCATTCTGAGATTCTTGTTTGCACTTCTCTGATAGTGAAGACAATGGGTGGCTTCTTGCATCTCCCCCATTTCTTTTCTTTAGTAATTCCTGAAAAGTGAATGCCTGAAGGACTCAGGTCCTTTCAAGACTCTCCATTCCTCATCTTCAGACTAGAAATAAACATGAGAACAAAAATGAGACAAGCAATAGTGGCTATGCTGAGAGGCAAATGTGATGAGGTCCAGTGGGAGCTGTTGAATTCTTTCATGTCCTTTTTAAAATGGTTGCCAGGCGACTAAGGAATTAGTTTGTAAGTTTGCCTGAGATAATTGTACAATATGCTGTTGTAATTCTAAAATATTAAGGGTTGTGTTACCTTTACCCCAAGCACCATGAAGGTGTGATTTTTTATTGATTCGCAATGGTGCAAGGTACTATTATAGGGAATGGAGGTAACACAAATCTGGGAAAAATTATAATGACACTACAAGGATATTCTTTGCTCTAGGCTGTGAATTTTATCATGCATCCACAAGACTGTAGACTTTAGTATCAACAATTCAATCTCTAACTGGCTGTCAATTCCTTTTTGTATGGAAAGGTCTTAGTTACATTTTCCTTAACTTGTTGTACATATTGAGAAGTTTGAACAGTTTGTATCATGGATGAAGCAGCGATGACCACAGAAGTAAGTAATATTAGGAGGGCAAAGATTCCTGCAATTAACATTCCAAGAAATCTTTTTTGTCTTTTTAAGTTTTTTACCATATCATGTAACAGTTGGTAGGTTTGATGAGATTCCCAGGGCACGGTTAGGTTAGTAAGAACCCAAGCGAAAGCTGGAATCATTTGGGAATATAGAATTAATACAATGGGATAGTGTGCAGCCTGTGCATGACACCTCATACTTGTAACATTGAGGTGCATCTGGATGGGGCCTGAGAGGAGTACAAATGGATCAAACACACAGGCGGTGGCAAATACTGTCTTATTGGGAGTTCCCCATAAGGTGCAAATGGGATTATCTGAGCTATAATTAAAACTATACCATTTAATAGGTGCAAGAGCAGCAGCTAGTTTCCATTATGTATTTTGTCGGGGCCAATTGTCATGTTGTATTGAGATCCAACAAATCCTCCTCCACACCATAAAATGGGCTGATTAGCTTCAACATATAGATAAGATACAATCCCCTTCCATTTTAGGGTGTGATTGTTACTATATGCAGACCTGTAGGGGCTCTAACCCACAAAGGAAAAACTGCTAAGTTTGCTACTGGTGGGGTGGTCACTATAACAGTTTTGCCAATTAATTTCTCCTTTGATGGGGTGCCATTCATAAGACTTTTTACATAATGGTTTAGTGGGGGTGGGTGTCTTAGTACAGTTACATTTCAGCACCTCTCTCTGGAGCAAGTAGCGATAGTAGATATTTTTGGGCTTTTTCTTCCCCTTCCTTTAGTGTCCATGCTAGCCAGAGCCTCTCTTTAATTCTACACACAAAGGAGCAGTGGTTTGATTCTGTGTCATACAAAAGGGAAGCTGGGTGGCGACACCCATGTAATTATACTTTGCCTTTATACCTCCTTGCCCCATCCGTGGTCCTTCTGGGTGACCAAGGTGTTTGGTTTTGTTGGTGACTACATTAGGCGGGGGATCAGCCCATGTAAGGGGTCTTACCCATGATGGGTCAGGAACATAAGTCCAAAATACTTCCCCATTTGCCCCCAGGAGCATTACCACACAGCTGATGACTGCTAGCAGGGCAAGAAAGACGTCCTCAGCTGTTCTTGGGGTTCTGGTCTCCTCACAAATTCGCTCAGCTTTCTGGACCGTCTTCTTCACCATGCCCCAGGTGACCTCCCGCCTGTTCGCTGTCCTCCTCATCCTCCTCCCACTCCTTATCTTCAGTGGATTGTTGTTTGAAGCTGCTGCTGTCTGCGGCTGGTTTAGTCGATTGTCTGCAGCTGTAAGGCGTGGCTCCAGGTGCAGGTTCCTCATTAACCTGGCCGGTTCCTCCCTTGGATCCATGTTGAAGTCTAATATTTCTTGCAGGAATCCACACAGGCTTGGGGAAATTTTCTGGAAATATACAAGCGTACCCTCGACCAAATGTTAAGAACGGATCGGGGCCCCTCCATAACCCAGACTCAGGACCTCCCAGACCATTTTCCATTGGCTTATTCTGACACCAGTGTATTCCCATGGGTGTCTTTCCATTGGGGTCACAACTGAAAAAATGTAAAGTGATTAAGGCTTGGTGTAGTCTACTTACAGGCGATTTCTCCATAATCCCCCCTTTTTGTTTTTCAAGTTGGGATTTTAACCTTTGGTGCTGTCATCCAATAATAGCCTGTCCTTGGGAATTATATGATACTAGGGGCCCGGTGCACAAAAATTTGTGCACTTGGCGAGGGGAGGAAGAGGTCCCTCATCCTGGCCTGTGCCCTCTCGTAGTCTGGGACCCCTGGGGGGGGGATGTCCACCTGCTGGCATGCATGGCTAGCCTGGGTGAGGGGCTGAGGGCTGTTTTCAGGCTGGCCACAGGCCCCTCACTGTTTGATGGCTGGTGAGTGCAGGCGTGGACATTTCCAGCCGGGTGGCCTACCATCGCACATACCTGGTGGGCCTCCACCGCTGAGGGGACACACCTGGTGCAGAACTGGGTGGCAGGCCAGGGGGTGGACGCTGGTGCATGGTCCCTTGGGGAGGGCATGCTGCTGAGTGGACACACGGGGGTGGAGCCAGGCACAAACTCACACACGCCCCACGGAGGCCTCCAGGGTGGAGCCAGGTGGCTGGACCTGTGGCAGACACTCTGCGCAGGGGCGGAGGATGCTCGGGCATGATCCCGAGGGGGTACCCCCCTCAAGCCACCACCACTGAGCCTCTGAGGTCATGTGGGCCCAATTGCTCTATTCCCAGGCCTCACAGGGCCGGGCCGGGCTGCCGGTTCCCGGCCTTGCGGCTGCTCACCACCCTCTGGAACCACCGCAGGCACGATTGCTCTATAGCCAGCCCCAGCCTCAGGGCCGGGCAGGCTCCCACCTGAGGCCGCCCAGAACCAACCACTGGTGCGATCTCTCTATTCCCAGCCCCATCTCTCTATTGCCAGCCCCGGCTGCAGGGCCGGGGGTCTGGGCGGCCGCCTGGCCCTGCAGCCGCCCGCCACAGCCCTGAACCGACTGCCGGAGCACGCCAGGGCAGAGGCCAGGCCTCCGCCCTTGTGTGCTCCCACGCAATCACTCCATTGCCAGCCCGGGCCTCCGCCATCTTGGCTGGGCTAATTTGCATACCATTGTTCTGATTGGCTGTTGGGCGTCTAGAAGAAAAGGTCAATTTTAATATTACGCTTTTATTAGTTAGGATTCCTGTAATGTGCTGAATTTTCCACTTTTTACAAAATTGCTGAAAATGACAGCTTATGTAAGCAGGCCCATTATCAGTTTTAATAATTTTTGGAATTTCCATGATGGCAAAAGCAGCTAGGCAATGATTAGTAACCTGTTTTGCCGTTTCCCCTGTCGATGCAGTAGCCCATAGGACTTTTGAAAAGGTGTCTACAGAAACATACAATTCTCAAGGTGTCCAAAGAGAGTATAATGTGTCACATCCATTTGCCAGATAAGGTCCCTAAGCAAACCTCCAGGGTTGACTCCTGTGTTAGGCCCTTGAGGTAAATGTAACAATGCAAGTGGGACATTCCTTGATAATCTGTTTTGCCTGCTGTCAAGAGATTTAGAATTGTTTGGACAACATTTTGGCAGGCTGCTGTAAAAGCTGATGAGACTCTGAGGCCTCTTTTAATAAAGCAACCAATTGATCAGCACGTGCATTTCCTTTAGTTAATGGGCCAGATAATACACTATGAGCCCTGATGTGAGTGATATAAAAAAGATATTGTCTCTGTTGCACAATCTGCTGAACTTGTTTAAATAGTGAAAATAAAGTTTGGTCACTGAGCCATTTCAAATGAGCAGTTTCAATTCTATTCACTAGGCCCAAAGCGTATAAAGAATCAGAAATTATGTTAAGAGGCTCTTGGAAATCTTGCAATGCAGCCTTAATAGCTTCTAATTTAATTCTTGGCACAAAAGTATGACTGGTCAGTATGACTCGGTCTGAATTCATTGTATGATAGGTGTCTCTCCCATTATATGTTCCATCAGTAAAAACAGTTAATGCTCCAGGGATAGGTTCCTGTCTAGTATTTTTTGGTATAATAATGTGAGTATAATATAGAAATTGTCATAATTTGTCTTTTAATAAGTGACAACTAAGTTCCCCTGAATATCCACTTAGTTCTATTTGCCAATTTAAATCAGTTTGCAATAACATTTCTAGTTGCTTCGCAGTGAGGGGAAGATAGATGCATTTTGGTTCTTCTCCTCTAAGCTGCCTGTAGCACTTTCTAAGCTGAGGTATCAACTGAGCCATAAGTTCTACATAAGTAACAGCAGTTTTAGAGGACTGATGCCCTAGGTGGACCCATTCAATAATAGTGGGAAAGTTTTTATTCTGGAAGATGGCTCCAGTGGGACTATTTGCAGTAGGATTAATCTGTCCCAATAAAGGCAATTCAGACTGTACACGTGCTACTTGGGCTGAGGAGATTGCCTGCTCAATTCTTAGCAACTCCTTTCTAGTTTCATCTGTTAATGTTCGGGGTGAGGAAAGGTTAGAGTCACCCCTAAGTATATTGAATAAATTTGTCATTTCTCCCATAGAGATTTTCAGATAAAGTCTTGACCAGTTAATGTCCCCTAATAATTTCTGAAAGTCATTTAAGGTTTTAAGGCAATCTTTCCTTATTTCCACCCTTTGAGGCCTCATGCATAGGTTTTCAGTTATGGTTCCCAGTTAGTTGAAAGGCGTCTCCTTCTGTACCTTTTCTGAAGCATTTTTTAAGCCCCATTTGAGGAGCTCCTTTTATAATTGGGAAAACATTTCCAACGTCTGCTCTTCCTGTGGACTTACTAAGAGCAGGTCATTCATGTAATGAATAATGTAACATCGGGAATATTTATCCTTTAAAGGCTGAACAGCTTGAGCCACATGTTTTTGACACAGGTGGGGCTATTGGCCATTCCTTGAGGCAAAACCTTCCATTGATATCTTTTCATGGGTTCTATATTATTAATAGACTAGAGGCCCACTGCACAAAATTTGTGCAGTGAGGGGGGAGGGAGGTTCACTCAGCGCAGCCTGCACCCTCTCTAATCTGGGACCCCTTTGGGGATGTCTGACTGCCAGATTAGGCTTGATACTGGGGATCAGGCCTAACCCAGCAGTTGGACAACCCTCTCACAATCCTGGACCACTGGCTCCTAATCATTCACCTGCCTGCCAGCCTAATTGCTCCCAACTGCCCGCCCCTGCCGGCCTGGTCACCCCCAACTGCCCCTCCTCCTGCTAGCCAGGTCGCCCCTAACTGCCCCCCTGCCAACCTGGTTGCCCCCAACTGACCCTCTGCTGGC
>PVJC01051512.1:0-11420 GCA_004026665.1 Murina feae
TAATTGATACACTGTTCCTTTAAGGCGGCCTTCTAACTAACTGAAGCCTCCTCTGCCTCACCTCGCAGAGTCTATAATGAAACAATTGTTACTTTTACTGGTTAGGCCGGAGCTGCTCTTTCCTTCAGCTCCGGAGGATTCTATGATTGTTACATTGTTTCAAATGTTTCAAATCTGTGTTTTGCTAGAGGCAGTTTAATCGGAGCTGTGCTGAGCGAGCGCAGCTTCACTTTCGCTCCTGCCGCAATGGAAAGGGCTGTTTACTCAGGTCCGTGAGTGGCGGCCGCCATGTTGGCTGGGCTAATTTGCATACATCCGCTCTGATTGGCTGGTGGGCGTGGCTTACCCGTCTCGGAGAAACGGTTAATTTTAATATTTCGCTTTTATAGAGTAGTTTATAGTGATAATAAAAACTATTGTGAGTTTACTGTGTGCCACTAAACTTAGATGCACACAGGAAAAATACTGGTAGAAAAAGTCAGAAACATAGATGTTGTAGTTTAAAGAAAGGCCACTGGTGTCAACTTAAGTACCATTAGGAAAGTAAGAAAAGAAAAAAAATCCTCTTTGTTGAGTGAGGTAGATTACCTAAAAATTATAACTCACTAAATTGAAAGGAAATTTTATATATATATATATATATATATATCTTTCACAGCTTAAACTGGTCAACTTTATTCATCTGCAAATATTAAAATAACACCAACTAAGTACAGTGATTTTACATGTTGGTGCAGCTAGGCTCCAATTTAGGGCTAAATTAACCTTAGGTTGTGTTAGACACAGTAATTTCTTTAAAAAAAAATCACAGAATAGAAAAGGTGACCATATTATTATGTAATTATTCACCTAACGATGAACAATAAAATTGTGTAGAGAGAAAAAAAAAGAAAACAAGAAAAATCGGGAGATCATTTCAAGGAAATGGATGGCTGCTTTCATGTCAAGGGCTAATAGCTATACTATCTTTGAGTCCAGTCCTCCTGCCAAATATATAACTAATCTCTAAGGTCACAGATCACTTAAAAAATACCTGCAAACATTAGTAATATCAGCACCAGAATAGCCCTCTATCTTCTCCGCTATATCTTCCAGTTGAATATCAGGATCCAATTCAACCTCACGAAGATTGATCTTTAGAAGCTCCGTTCTTCCTTTTGCTGTTAGAAGAGTTTTTGTTATTGTTAGATGTTTTTCTGTATCATTTTGATGAGAAATCACGTATTAATGTTCAGGAGCAGAAACAGAGTCAGTAACTGAGTCTACTAGTATTATCAATTCTTTGCATGACTCCTGGAATTTAACTTCCTATGTGTTTTGGTTGAAATAACTACAATTTGGGGGAAAAATGACACCCGCTATGAGAACAATGGGTCTGAGATCCTTTTATGTAAAATAAAAACATTAGTATTCAAGCACCAGAAATGCTTTCAGTAAAAAACAAAAAAACAAAAACATTTGGCCTAAGTTTTATGAAACTAGACTGCATGTAATATAACTTCTATAAATTACTTTGCTCGCCTCTTTAGTATGATACAGGAAAAGAATCCTGCAACTCTAGTCAACAGTTTTGTAAAAATACAATTTTATTTTTCTGGAATGCAACAATTAGCCCAAAATGCTTATTAAAGTATCTTTCATTTGGAGAGCCAGCCCACAGATACTTGCTATGTCAGTATGATTAAAATGTCTAAACTCAAACAAATCAATTTAAACAATATTTTAAAAAGCAACCATGCTTACAGTTTTATCATCTGTTTTAGTAGCAAATCTGCTTAATACAGCACAGTAAAATAATGCATAGTTGGATCTAACTCTTTATTATTTCCTGATATATAAAAATGAAATTTAATTTCCTCCACTTTTACTTTGAAAAATTTTAAATCTACAAGTAAAAAACTCAATGAACACCTACTTAGCTTTCATCTAGATTCACCAATTGCCAACATACTGCCATTATCATTCCTTTCTCTTCTCCTATCTTCCCCACCCATTTTAGAATTGAGAGCTAGCTGTAGGTATCACAACACTTCATCTTAAACTCTTCAGTACTTATCTCCTAAGAAAAGAATTATCCCTGCAATTATCACACTTATCAGGAAATTTTTAAACCTCAGCCAAGGATATATTTCAAGAGGAAAGAGAGAGGGAGGCAGAAAGGGAAGGAGAAAAAGAGAGAAACATCAATCGATTGCCTCCTGTACATGCCCCAACCAGGGATGAAACCCACAACCTAAGTAAGTGCCCTAACCAGGAAAAAACCTGCCACCTTTTGGTGTACAGGATGACACTCCAACCAATGAGCCACCTGGCCAGGATAATTGAGTATTTTAATCTGTTTCTGTATCTGTGTAATAGTTTTCACACACACATACACACATACAAGTGCACACACAGAGCAAAGCAAAGAGCAACCACAGTGGAAAAAGAAGCAACCAAGTATTATCTGGGATTGTCAAAAAAAAAAAAAAAAAAAAGGATGTGACTAGAAAAACCTTTATTTCTAGAATTCCTTAACCTTGGGAGCTACCAAACCTTGGCCATCCCTAGCCAGTAAGCCCACCTTGCAGTTCACCAGGGTGTACTGCAAGTGGTGTAGGGCCAAATAACTCCTCTACTCAGGTGGTCAGTGGGAGTGTGGGAAGAAAGAGAGAAGAGGGTTTTTTTTGTGGTTTTTTTTTGGCACTTGAGATCTTGTTTCCCAGCATGTCATCAATTTGGCTCAAATAAACTCTTATAAAAATTCTCTATAGGTTTATTATGTTGACACAATGTTGTAAACAAGAAATAAATACCAAGTGATCCAGAAAGACTGAAAATAGAATGATAGACAAAAGTATACCATGAAAAGAAATACAAGGGATTGTGATCTTTCTATCAGATAAAGTAGGATTCAGACTACAAGAGCATTAAATGGAGAGAAACCAAGATGGCGGCATAGGTAAACACTGGAATTGCGCCTGTGTACAACCATTTTAAAACAACAACAAAAAGAAAAAAACGGACACCGCCCAGACCCACAGGAAGGCTGGCTGAGTGGAAATTCTACAACTAGAAAGAGGCTGAGACGCATAAGAGGTGCGGAAATAAAGTGCAGAGGTACAGAGGCGCGCGTGAAGGGGCTCTCGGAAAGGGCTGGCAGCATTTCATACGGGAGGGAGGCACAAGCTCCAGATGGCTCTGAACTCCAGTTCCAGGCGAGTTTTTGGGGACTCAGAACCATATGGGGAGGAGCTGGACTGTCTGGCACCGTCTGGCACCGTCAGGCACTGGGAGGAACTCCAGAGTGGCTTGATACCTGGTGCCTCTTAGGGCAGGACTGAGAAGCAGCGATAGCTGGTTGCTCCGCCCTGTAGACTCCCTGAGAGCCCGCCCCACCCAAGCTGTGTGCAGAGGCTTTTGCATATAAAAGGCTGAGTAGCCTCAGGCAAAGGCTAAAATAGCACCTCCATGGAGATACAAGTGCCAGGGTACCCAGGGGTCTGAGTGGTACAATCATAAATACAACTCCTCAGATTCATAAGGGGAATTCACACACGGGGCAGACTCTGTGAGCACCAAAGCCCAACTGAAACAACTCTTGCCCATAAGGGTGTCTCCAGCACAGAAGTTCTCCAACTGTAGACACAGCTGATTCGCATAACCAAGTGGCTTGGAAGTCATTTCCTCTCAGTGATTACCTAACACAGAAAGCCACTCTATCAACCCAGGGAAGCAGCCAAAATGCGGAGACAAAGAAATGGATCACAAATGATAGAAAAGGAGGAAAGCAAATGACAGGATATAGAGTTCAAAACCACAGTTATTAGGTTTTTCAAAAATTTTCTAGAAACTGCTGATAAACAGTGAGACCCTCAATAAATCTAATGAGACCCCCAAGGACATGAAAAAGAACCAACTAGAAATTAAGTATACACTGACTGAAATAAAAAATATTATACAGAGGTCCAACAACAGATTAGAGGACCACAAGAATCAAGTCAAAGAATTAAAATATGAAGAAGCAAAGAATACCCAAATGGATAAGCAAAAAGAAAAAAGAATCCAAAAATATGAAGACAGTGTAAGGAGTCTGTGGGACAACTTCAAGTGCACCAACATCAGAATTATAGGGGTGCCAGAAGAAGAGAGAGAGCAAGATATTGAAAACATAGTTGAAGAAATAATGACAGAAAACTTCCTCTACCTGGTAAAAGAAAATAGACTTCCAAGTCCAGGAAGCGCAAAGAATCCCAAACAAAAGGAATCCAAGGAGGAACACACCAAGACATATCATAATTAAAATGCCAAGAGAAAAAGACAAGGAGAGAATTTTAAAAGCAGCAAGAGAAAAGCAGTCAGTTACCTATAAGGGAGCACCCATACGACTATCAGCTGATTTCTCAACAGAAACTTTACAGGCCAGAAGGGAGTGGCAATAAATATTCAAAGTGATGAATAGCAAGAACCTACAGCCAAGATTACTTTACCCAGCAAAGCTATCATTCAGAATTGAAGGTCAGATAAAGAGCTTCACAGACAAAAAAAAGCTAAAGGAGTTCATCACCACCCAACCAGTATTATATGAAATGCTGAAAGGTATCCTTTTAGAAGAGGAAGAAGAAAAAGTAAAGATAAAAATTATGAACAACAAATACATATCTATCAACAAGTGAAGCTAAAAATCAAGTGAATAAAAAATCTGATGAACAGAATAAACTGGTGAATAGAATAGAATCAGAGGCATAGAAAGGGAGTGGACTGACAATTTTCGGGGGGAAAGGGTGTTGGGGGTGCGGGAAGAGACTGGACAATAATCGTACACCTATGGATGAGAACAGCCGGGGCGGGGGGGGGGGGGGGGGGGGGGGGGGGGGGGGGGGGGGGGGGGGGGGGGGGGGGAGGAGGGGGGGGGGGGGGGGGAGAGTAACAACTGAATAAACTGGACAACAAAGATTTTAAAAAAGAAAAAAGAAAAAGAAAGAGAGAAGAGGTGGAAGCTCCTGGGTCTCCTGCTATAGAATGGGGCTGTGCTCCTGATGGCCCCATAAGGAACTCTGAATTTAACAGAGGCACTCATTTCACAGTGTCCCACATGGAGCAGATGAGTGTTCGTGAACAAATATCACTTTGCTCTTTTAGTCCCATTAGCAGACCACCATGGTGTTTCTAAATGTTTTACTGTGACTGCCCTAAGAACTTACATACCAAATAGAATGGAATGTATTATCCCCCAGAAAGGAAGTTCTGCACAGTCAACTTAAATGAACCTGTTCATAAGTGAGGGCCTGGAGGTCTGAAGCTTAGTTGGAAGTGTCCTCCTTTTCCCTGATAACTATGATTTAGGAAAGATTAACTTTTAATACTGGTTGTATCAGTGACTTGTTAGGAGGTTCTAAGTGGGATTTATCGGCTCCATAAAACTGAATCAATGACTTTTTAAAAGAATTTTACAAGGGGTTAATGTGTTAATAATTATTATAGTATAAAGACCTGCCATGGCTACACAGCCAAGTTAACACATATTCTAAGTATAAATAAATATGTGATAACAGTTCTCTTTAAGCACACTAGGCAGTTCAGTGAAGTGGATAACTAGTGTGTGTGCTGGGGCTAGACTGTGCTCATACCCCTGTTCTGCTGCCCTGAGCAAGATATTTAACCTCTCAGTGACTCAGCCTCCTCATTCTATCTAATCTAATAAAAGAGTAATATGCAAATTAACCCTCACTCCATTACAACCACAAGCCACGTCAACAAGCCACAACCACCAACCAATCAGGAGCAAATATACAAATTAACCCAACTAAGATGATGGCAGCCACAGAGCTGGAGTTGCCCCGGGCAATGGAGGAAGCCAGGGCCCTACAGGCCCTGAGCTCTACTCAAGGCTGCAAAGTTTCAATTATAGAAGATAAACAAACCCCAGATACCTGCTGGGCTGGGACCTTGGGTTGCCAGAAGCAACCCAGGCTTCAAGCGGGGGACCAAGGCAACAAAGTTTTAATTATAGAAGGTAAATAAATCCCAGATACCTGCTTCTAGCCAGGCACCCTAGTAGGGACCCGAACCCTGAAGGGGCTGTGGGAAGCCTGAAAACGGCCCTCAGCCCCTCACCCAGGCTGGCCACACCCCATGGGGTGAGGGTCCCCATTGGGGGGCTTGGCAAGCCTGCAAACAGCCATCAGCCCCTCACCTAGGCTGGCCAGGCACGCCAGCAGGTGGACATCCCCCAAGGGGTCCCAGACTGCGAGAGGGCACAGGCCGGGCTGAGGGACCCCCCCCTTCCGAGTGCACAAATTTTTGTGCACCAGGCCTCTAGTATACAATAAAAGAGAAACATGCAAATTAGCCATCCCTCCACTACACTCAAGTCCACCAGCCACGCCCACCAGTCAACAGAGTGACTATGCAAATTAACCCAACAAAGATGGCAGTTAATTTGCATTTGCAGGTGTCAAGTGCCCTAGGAGGCAATGGTGGCTGTGGTCACGGCCTCCCGGGACCACTGCCGGCCCAGGAGGCAAGGCCTGCCTTGCCTAGCCACACCCGTGGGCTCCTGGGACCTTGCCTAAGGAGAGCAGATGGGGAGAGGAGTGGGCGGAGAGCGGGAGGTTTGGAGGACTTGGCAGAGCAGGAGACCACTGGACATAGAGCAGAATGAGAAAGAGGGAGGCTTAGAGGGTGCAGTTCCCTCTGTCACCCCAGCTTCCTCATCACAGCTGTGGAAACTGACAACAGGGAGGAAGAAGTCCCAGCCCCCACAGAATCAGCCAGAATCAGGCTTTGGTCAGACAGCTCTCAGCGGCCTGAGAGCCAAGACTCTCATTCACCTGCATCTCAGACCATGACTATAGAGAGGTCGGATTGTGTCTAAGGAACAACTGTTGATACAACGTAGCTCTGCAGCCTCAAGATGCCGGCATTACCAACAGAAAATGTCTGCAGAGCAGCGTGCATCTGATTTTGAAAGAAGGCAGCATCTGCTACAGAATATATCTGAACACCTGCTACTGGAAAACGTCCTGATGCCAAAAAACACCAGTATAATCGACAGAAAATGTCTAAAGGTCAACGTAACTTTGAAGTTGAAAGAAGGCGGAGGCAATGACAGAATATGTGTAGAGAACTGTCATCAACAAGTACTACCAATATCAGTAGGAACTGCCTTCTCAGCGAAAATGGAGTACATGAGGATGCAGTCCTCCAACATAGTTATGGTGGAATGACTGTTTGATTTGAATTTTGCCTATCACTAAATTTCTCTGATGAAAAGCCATCCAACGGGAAATTTACTCGATGTTGTAGCAAAGGGAAAGTTTGTCCAAATGATATACATTTTCCAGATTACCCGGCATATTTAAAAAGATTAATGACAAACGAAGATCCTGACAGTAAAAATTTCATGGAAAATGTTCATTCCATAAATAGTTCTTTTGCTTTTGCTTCCATGGGTGCAAATATTGCATCACCATCAGGATATGAGCCATACTGTTTTAGAATATATGGACAAGTTTATCACCATACTGGAACTTTACATCCTTTGGATGGTGTTTCTTGGAAGTGTGCTCAACTCTATATTTTGGATACAGCCAAACCTACAAGTAAAAGATTAACAATGCCAGAAAACCTGGATGCTCAGAAAGACTCATGATCAACATCAACAACCTTATGCATGACATAAATGAATTAACAAAATCATACAAGATGCTACATGAGGTAGGAAAGGAAGCCCAATCTGAAGCAGCAGCAAACGGTATTGCTCCCACAGAAGTAACAATGGCGATTAAATACTATCATAACAGTGACCCAGGTAGATATAATTCTTCCCATGTAATCGAGATTGCTGTCATATTCAGAAACAAAGATGGAGAACCTCCTTTCGAAAAGGACTTGCTCATTCATTGTAAACCAGATCTAATAATCCAAATGCCACTAAAATAATGCAAATCAATATCCTGTTTCCTGCATTAAATGTGATGACATATCCTATTCTTTTTCCACCTGGTGAAAAAGGCTGGGGAACAGATATTGCATTAAGACTCAGAGACAACAGTGTAATCGACAATAATACTAGACAAAATGTAAGGACACGAGTCACACGAATGTAGTATTATGGATTTCATCTCTCTTTGCAGAACATGTTCAATCCTGTTTTAAATGCAGGAAAATTAACTCAACAGTTTATCGTGGGTTCATATTAAAAAATGGAGGCCAATCAGATAAATTTCATCAAAGCAAACCAATCTAAGTTGCAAGGTGAAAAATACTGTGGTTCAATGGATTATTTCAAATCTGTATCTGAAAATGACAATGTGCCGATTGGTAAAATGACAATACTTCCATCATCTTTTGAGGGTAGTCCCAGAAATATGCAGCAGCGATATCAGGATGCTATGGTAATTGTAACGAGGTATGGCAAGCCTGATTTATTCATAACCATGACATGCAATCACAAATGGGCAGATATTGCAAACAATTTACAACTCTGGCAAAAAGTTGAAAACAGACCTGTCTCGGTAACCAGAGTTTTTAATATTAAGCTGAATGCTCTTTTAAATGATATCTGTAAATTCCATTTATTTGGCAAAGTAACAGCTAAAATTCATGTCATTAAATTTCAGAAATGCGGACTTCCTCATGCTCACATATTATTGATATCAGATAGTGAGTCCAAATGCGTTCCTCTAATTAATTCCCTTTCAATGTGCATGAATTTTGTGTACCAGGCTATTAGTAAGTAAAATAAAGATAAGAACAGAATCTAGCTCATAAGACTGTTGTGAGAGTTAAGTAAGCTAATATATTGAAAGCCTTGCCCACAGTCAGCACTCAGTAAATGTTCTTTGTCCTATCAACACCAAATAGGAGTAGAGGGAAATCAAGAAAACCCATATCCCTTTTATGAAGGATAATCTGTGATAGATCATGTAGATGAAACACCCAGGGATGTAGAGTCCATGCAGAGAGATAGGCCAGGGCAAAGACCTCAGAATTAAATGCTATAATGTTGACTTCGAGAAATAATAAAATTTAAATGGAAGGGAAGAACATGAACAATCTAGGAAATGGGAGCATCATAAATAATGACGTGGAAGTAGAAAGCAGCACACATGTACCAGAGTGAAAAAAAGGTCAGTAGGAAAAGTACAACAGAACACTTACGAAAGGCAAATGACAAAGAAAAAGAAAGTGCAAATTTGCAGTAGAAACCAGCAAACACACACACACACACACACACACACACACACACACCCCAAAACAAAACAAAAACCTAAAAAAAAAGATGAGAGTTACTGACAGTCCATAAGATGATGATGTCTTGATGGTTAAGCAGGTTAGTCAAAAGAAAATAGAATTAGAGGGGCTGGAGAAAGGAGTCCATTAGGCTGACCAGGTGGACACTGCCATTTTTAGATGCAAGAACTAAGAGATTTAGTGTCAGGCCAAGCTCCACCTGTCCTGCTACTTGACTTGTTGCCTTTAGTTGATCATGGAAGGCTGAATTTAAGAAGATGACTGCAAGTGTTTCTTTTATCCCACACATGCTCCTACAATGGGACCTTGCCTCTCTCCCACCCAAAGGCAGTCTAATTTCCTTCCTCCTGAAAATGGCTGGGCTTGTAAATACTTCCACCCAGAATAAAGTAGAAGTGGCAATTCATGACCTCAAGGCTAGGTCCTAATAATGCACCTTGCAACTTTTCCAGTGTAATAATCACACCTGGAGCCCTGAATTACCACGTATGAAATCTGACTGTCTACAGGTAACATGGAGGTACTCCAGCTGAGGCCCTAGGCCTCAACCACTAGGCATGTGGGTAATAGCATTCCAGATGATCCCAGGCTCCAGCTGTGGGGTCACCCTCAGCCACTGAACTTTCCCATTTCTGACCCTAGACATCATGAAGAAGAAAACCTTTGACCCTTAGAGTAAGCAAAGACTCTTAAGACACAAAAAGCACTATCCAAAAAGAAAAACTTGACAAGAAGACTTAATAAAAATCAAAACTTCTGCTTATCAAAGACACCATAAACAAAATTGAAAGGGAAGAAAATATTCTTCCACAAAGTGGAAGAAAATATTAACAATGCATATGTATGATCAAGAACTACATTGCATTAATAAGACAACAAATAAACCAATTAAAAACTGTACAAAATACTTGAAAAGACATTATACAAAAGATATACCAATGACCGACAGGCACATAGAAACGTGCTCTACATCATCAGTCACCAGAGAAATGCAAATTAAAACCATACTAAAATGACATTTCACACTTAACTAAAATGACTAAAATTAAAATACCAACAATACTAAATGTTGACAAGGATGTGGAAATACTAGAATCTCATTTATTGATGATGAAAGTATAAAATGGTAAAACCACTAAGGAAAACAGTCTGGGTGTTACAAAATCAAACATATATCTACACTATGATCCACCTATTCCTTTCTTACCTACATTACCCAAAAGAAATAAAAACATTCACACATAAAAATGTTTGTATGAGAATATTTATAGTCTCATTCATAATAGTCAAAATAACTCAAATGTCAATCAAAAAGAGAATAAAGGGACAGCAAGATGGCGGCATAAGGTAAACACCGTAAATGCAGCCGTGAACAACTATTTCAGAAAAACCATGAAAAGAACACACGGACACCACTTGCACCCACAGGAAGGCTGGCTGAGTGAAAATCCTACAACTAGAAAAGAGTCTGAGACTCAGCGGTGCGGCGGAAACAAAGTACAGAGGTACGGAGGCACGCGCACGGGGCTCGGGGAGAGGGCTGGCGCCGGAAGACGCGGTTCTTTTCCAAAACGGAGAGAGCCACAAGTTCCCAGCGGCTCTGAACTCCAGTTCCAAGCGAGTTTCTGAGGACCCAGACACCCGGAGAAGGGGGACTGACTGGCACCAGGAGGAAAACCAAAGCGGGTTTCTCTCAGCGTTGCTTGCAGCAATTACCGTGGGACACAGAGACCTGGTGTCTCTCAGCGCAGGGCTGAGAAGTGCCATAACTATTTGCTCCGCCCTGCCCTGCAAACTCCCCGAGGCCCCGCCCCTCCCAAGCTGCGCCAGAGGCTTTTGCATATAAAAGAGTAGCCTAAGGCAAAGGCTTAATCAACACCTCCTTAAAGATACAGGAAACAGCCTAACCCAGTGGCCAGAGTGGGGCTAACCTAAACAAAACAGATCCACAAGGAACACACTCGGGGCAGATGCAGTGAGCATAAAAGCCCCACTGACACAACTCTTGCCCCATAAGGGTGTCTCCAGCACAGAAGTTCTCCCACTGTAGACACAGCTGACTCTCATAACCAAGTGGCTTAGAGGTTAATTCCTCGCAGTGATCGCCTAACTCAGAAAGGGAAGCCGCCAAAATGCGGAGACAAAGAAACAGATCACAAATGACAGAAATGGAGGAAAGAAAA
>PVJC01051513.1:0-11440 GCA_004026665.1 Murina feae
TTGTTACAGTTGTTCCTCTTTTTTCCCCCATAGCTCCCCTCCTCCCAGTTCCCACCCCATCCTCTATCCCCATCCCCCCCATCCTCATCCATAGGTGTACGGTCATTGTCCATTCTCTTCCCGCACCCCCAACACCCTTTACCCCCGAAAATTGTCAGTCCACTCCCTTTCTATGCCTCTGATTCTATTCTATTCACCAGTTTATTCTGTTCATCAGATTTCTTATTCACTTGATTTTTAGATTCACTTGTTGATAGATATGTATTTGTTGTTCATAATTTTTTATCTTTCTTTTTTCTTCACATTGAAGTTTCTCTCTCCCTCTCCCTTCCTGTCTCTCTCAAAAAAAGAAAAAAATCTTTTAAAAAAATCTAAATGGTATTAGATTAAAATTTTTAGAGTTATTTGTTTGTACTACTATATCAGAAGTTTTGCCTATAAATTCAGGTTTGATAAATATGTGGATGATCAAAAATTTTTTTTCAAAATGAAATGACGTATTTTATCACTTTGTAGAGTTGCCTGTAACATCACCATTAGGTATTGCTGTGATTAAAAACTTGGAGAATTGGGAACACATCTTGCAAGAGAA
The DNA here is from genome assembly GCA_004026665.1 of Murina feae. NCBI lineage: Eukaryota > Metazoa > Chordata > Mammalia > Chiroptera > Vespertilionidae > Murina > Murina feae. The sequence goes on from PVJC01051513.1 coordinate 593, forward strand.
AATGGATCAGTTTGAAGGTCCACCCCCTAACTACATCAACACATACCCAACTGACCTATCAGCAGGAGCTGGACCAGCTATTCTTCGAAATAAAGCAATGCTAGATCCTGAAAATACTCCGTTCAAGTAAGAATACTTTTAAAATGTCTTCCTGGAAGACAGCTTGGCAAAATATGCCAGTAGCCTCAAAACATTCATAACTTTGAACCTGCAATTCTATTTCTAGTAATATACACTAAGGAAACATAAGAAATCTTGTTAGAAGATTATTTTTCCCAGGATTACCTATACTTGAGTAGGCATTACTTTTATATTCAGGGGAAAACCTTTATTATTTTTTTTTGTTATTTTAAGAACACTTACAGAAATTCTTTAAGGTAATCTACATATACAAACACCATGCTACTGTACTGACCTTTTGTCAGTAATTTAATAGTAAACACACTGTTCTTCATAGATGCTGTGATCAGTGAAATGCTCTGCTGGGTCCCTATTCTAAATGGCATGCTTGTTCTCTTGAAGCAGCTGGCCCTGATTGAGAGCATTGCTCATAAGCTTAAAGAGCAGGGCTTTTTAGCTTGTTAGGAGGTTAGAAATGAAAGTTACGACTATCTTCATTGGTGATATGCTTTTAACCAACAGAACCAACCTAACGTATAATTTCAAAAGACTAGCAGATTCATTTGACTCAGCTCAATCTGTTCATTCAGAGAACCTGTAATTAGATAATTAATTGCTAGATTTTTAGAAAAACTAGAAATTAAAAGTGAAATTACAAAATTTTGTTAAGTTTAATGCTGTAACTTCTTTGCTATAGAATGGAAGTTTTTAAAAAAGTGCCTGTAAATGCGAAACACATTTACTGTAGACTGAAAGAGTGATATGTTGATTGTTTTACTAGATCCCGGGATTCCTCTGCACTTCCAGTCAAACGGCTTTGGCATTTCCTTGTTAAACAAGAAGTCCTTCAGGAGACATTTATTAGATATATTTTCACTAAGAAAAGAAAGCAGAGTGAGGTATTTTGAAAAAAAATTTTTCTGTTGTAATTTTTGTTTAATTTTCTTTAATATATCTAATGGAGTCAGTGCTTGATTTATTTTGAGATTTATTTTTTGGTTGGAACTTACTATCTTTCATACATTGTGGATAATAGTTTACCACCCTACAGTAAATTATTTTAAGGTTAAAAACTTACAATTTTCATTTCATAGCAATGAAACAACATAGGTCCCTTGATAAATCATGTATTCTCAAGTAAATTTGGTACTTCTTTTATAGTGTTTGCCATAGGGCTTTTCCATTTGATAAACATTTTGATGGATGGTTTAGGGAACTTAATATATAAATGAGTGTGCTCTGTATTATGATTCTCTGAATATCATTTATTGAAAATACAACATAGCCTCTTTAAAGCACTTTATTTACTTAGCATTTAAAAATGAACAAGATAAATTTTAGAAGCAACAAATTCAGAGAATAAAGTACAGAAATAACAAATTCAAATGAAGGAAGATGGCTTTATAACGTTGGACATTGCGTGGTTAAGCTAAATGTAAATTAGTAATGTGATACCACTCAGGATTTAAGGAGACTTGGGAATTTGGGAGACTGGCACTGTGAAACTTAAAATGATCCCTTCCTTATACAGTGAGGCTCCATAATATCTTTTATACGAGCATTTCAGTTTACTTGGCCATTTGATGAGGTAATGGGCAGTTTGGATTGTGTTCTCAGGATAGAGTGTCAGATGTGATTAAAGATTTGGCAAAGAGAATTTATAAGAAAAGAAGATGAATTATATTTCACTTAGGAAAGTGAAAACCGAGAGGGACAGTCCACACGATTTAGTTTCCCAACATAAATTAGAAAATTGCTTCTCAGTTTTCCCCTTACTTAGGGCAGCAGAACCTACCGAGCTTGTCTCCCACTTACCTAGATGGTAATGGTGGTCAGCCCTTGTGATGTCTTTTATTTTCTCTATGGATTTAAAATTTATGCACTTAAGTAGGAATTGGGGGATTGCATTACAGAGATTCTTTTAAGTCTTTTTGATAATAAATAATAAACCCTGATGGTATTAAAACTATTGATGTAGGATTTGTTAGGGGAATCAGAGCCAAATTCATTTCCTCTTTCATTTAATCCACTGTTTACACCATGTTCTAGAGTGATGCTGGGTCCAAATGCCATAAAATAAGATACAGAAATCTAAGAAATAGATTAAAAAAAATAGATACTTGATTAATTAGAGGTCTCTTATTCACAGAAAACAAGTTCATTGAAGTATCTGCTTTCTTTGTATTTAGTTCTTAAAATTACTAAACATAATGACTTATTGAAAATATGCTTTAATTATTCATAAAGTTTGTAGCAGTTTGATTGGGTTGGATTGTCAGAGCCTCAGGTTACTGTGAGAATCCAGGGGTCGAGGTTGTTTGGACCCTCAGACTCTTGTCTTGCCCTTGACCTTCAGGTTCTGTTCTTTCTCTCTTCCTTAAGCCTCTCCATCCTTTATACCCCCTCAGTCTCTGTGCTCTTGGGATCAGCAGCCAAATGTGTGTTATCTGCTATTTTTGTACCAGCCTAGGGTCTCCATGGGCAGGGAGGTAGGACAGAGATAAATAGAACATTTCTTAAAATGCTATGTAAGCATTGGTTGGCTCTAAGGAAGGGAAGTACATAGGTGGGAGTTTGGATGGGAGGAAGAATCTTTATCATGTTCCCTTTTGTACCTTTTTGTTTGTTTGTTTTGTTGTTGTTAATCCTCATCAGAGGTTATTTTTTCCACCAATTTTCAGAGAGAGTAGAAGGGAGGGAGAGAAACACATCGATTGGTTGCCTCTCACATGCTCCCTGACGAGCTGGGGGTTAAACTTGCAACAGAGTACTGGGGACCCTTAACCCAGGTACACACCTTTGACCAGGAATCAGGCCCGCAACCCTTCATTGCAAGAGCTGGTGCTCTAACCATTGAACTACTGGCCAGGGCCTCTTTTGTAACTTGAATTTTAAATTGTTGAATGAAATTCTGTGCAGTGCTGTCAAATAGAATTTTCTGTGACAATGTAAATTGGTCTCTTCTGCACTAGTAGTCACCATCCACAAGTGGTTATTGAGCAGATGAAATGTAGTTGGTGTGACTGAGGGACTGGAGTTTTAATTGGTATTTAATTCAAATTTAGGTAGCCACATATGTTTAGTGGCCAATGTATGGTATCTCAAAGATCTGCCTAAAAGTTGTTTTTATTAGGGAAAAAATGTGAAAGCTGTTAAGACAAAATAGAAACTGGTCACTAAGTTCAGAAATGTGCAACATTATTAAAACTACCCACCTACTCGCCCTGGGCTGTGTGTCTCCATTGGTTGGAGTGCCCCATGCACTGAGAGGTTGTGGGTTCTATCCTGAGGCAGGTCGAGGCCAGTAGAGGTGGCAGTGGAGAGGGAGAGGAAGTGACGATGTTCTCGCTCACATCCATGTTTCTCTCTCTAAAAAACCAATGAAAATATGTCCTCAGGTGAGGATTAAAAAACAAACAAACTACCCATCTACTAAGACAGTTTTATCTTTTTAAGTCATTAAATAGGATTTTGGTAATCAATAAATTTGGTAAATTTAAATGATTAGTAAAATTGGCAACTAATCCTAAAAGTGCTAACATGCTGGCTAATTAAAAAAAGACTTACTAATAAAATTCTTCTGAGAAATGCTGAAATTTTAGATGAATTCACATGGAAGTTTTACTCATTGACTATATTAAGAATATCCCACAAAACAGGTGTTGGTGAAATTGATCAGTGTGACAGACTCTGCTATGTGATACAGGCAAATAGGTTGCTCTGCAGTTTGGCCCCAGCACACGTCTCCTCCTTCACTGTCAGGTGCAGCAGCCCCAGAGTACCTGAGCAGCTGCTGACGGCAGGGGCAGAGAATTTGGTCCTTTCGGCTTTAAGTAAAACAGCCACTTCAGGAGTGTATTGCTCTGATCAAACCTTCAGGGGTTTCCACAACAGAGCAGAAGTATTACTTCTAACTGTAGATTACAGTTTAAGTTAGAACTTTAAGTTATATAACTGATATACAAGTAACTAGTTTTTATTTTGAAAGTTTTTATATATGTAACAGTTATATTAACTTTAATTTTGCCTGGTTTGCTTTGTGTTGTGTTTGTGATAACATCACATTTTACTTGGTTTAATTTCTTTCATGACTTTTTGCTTTTAAAAAGAAACCTTGCAAATTCGTTTTTACCATCTTTAAGTGATGGAGTGACCATTTCAGTTTGAAATTTTTCATTCTCTTTATAATTTTGTTTCATGCATGGCTTTGTGTTTGTGACGGTGTGGTGTTGTTTAGTCTGTAGAAGAACATGTGGAGCATGTCAAACAAAACTCCGTAGCAGAAGATTGCCACAGCAAGGTAGTATTCCAAGCTCTTGTATTGAGCTCATTCTTTCAAGTGCAAGGAACTAATGCCTGATCTTTAATACTAACCATGACGTGCCCAGTTAGAGTACTCATTGCACTCATACGCCTCAGTGACACACAGCAGGAAAAGCTGCACTGGGTCTGGCGCTCCCTGCCACTAGTTCTTCTCTTTTCTGCTTTCTTTTCCGTCTCTACTTAGGTCACTTTTTCCAGTCTGTTCTTAAACATGATTGTCTACTTGTCTTCTTCTTTTTATAAGTTACTGATTTCAGAGAGAGGAAGGGAGAGGAAGAGAGAAATAGACATATCAATGATGAGAGAGAATCATTGATTGGTTGCCTCCTGCATGTTCCCTGCTGGGGTTCGAGCCCACAACCCAGGCATGTGTCCTGAGTGGGAAACTAACTGTGACCTCCTGGTCCTTGGGTCAGCCCTCAACCACTGGGCCACACCAGCTGGACTCTATCTTTCTTGATTCTGCCTCTTCTTTCCTTCCTGTCACCTTTGACCCTAAGCCGCTGCACCTTCCTGTCATCAATTTCCTTCATTCCTTTCTATTTTCTTTCCAACTTCTCCTTAGTCCTGTCTCATCACCTTAACATTTCATTTCTTATGTGACTCCTTTGTCTTTCTATGTCTTTTCCTTCACTCATGCCTCTTAGGTATACACATTCTTATTACAGTATCTTTGCACTCTTTTGGAGGAGGTAAGAGAGACATATTACTGCCATAAAAACTAGTGAAAACTATGCTAGCTGTCTTTTATGACAATTAATCAGTATCCTATAATCAGAATGGAAATATTTATAATTGGATGATTACAGGGCATCTGCAAATTTAAGCTAATCCAAAGCTAATTTTCAACACAATAATATTACTAGTCCCTTTTTACTTTCTGCTGCTGCTGCATTTTCTTCTTATCCGTTTTTTTTTTTAATGTTGTGGGGAGTGTGCTGCAACAACTATAATTGCCACAAATGTTTTGCAGGTTGAAGCTGATCTGGGTTATCCAGGTGGGAAGGCAAAAATAATTCATAAGGAATCAGACATGATTATGGCATTTTCTATTAACAAGGTAAAAGCTTTGGGCATTATAAAGAATGTTGTTCTTTTTAGTGAAATTGACTGAATTATTGACTCTGCCTTTGCTTTATAGGCAAACTATAATGAAATTGTTTTGGCTTCAACACATGATGTACAAGAACTTGATGTTACTTCTCTACTGGCCTGTCAGTCATACATGTGGATTGGAGAAGAGTATGACAGAGAATCCAAAAGGTTGGATTGTGTTTTGTAGTCAATTTTAAATGCAGTTTTCTTCAAAGGGTTAAATGTTTTTGCACATGATTTGAGTTATCTTGAAAAGTATATTTTTGTCTACCTTCATTTGAGTAGGAGACAAACATAAGCAAATTACTCATACTTGTTCCATTATACCCTGAACTACTCATTGAGTCAGAATAATCCCCAACAGCAAAGTCTAATGTTGACAGTTGCCACTTTTCAGTAAATTCAGCTGATCTGGATAATTAAAGCAAAAGGCTGTATACACAAATGTATTCATTAGACTGATGAAGCATGTTTACTGAGTAATTTCCAGTGTTTCTTCTTATCTCCTTATAGGCATACCTTTCTTACAGATAAAAATGTGGACACTGCACCAAACATTTGTAACACTTTCCTTTTTTGGGGTTTCCCTTCCACATTTGCCCTCCCTCTTGCTTTTTTACAGACTCTCAAAAATTTTATGTGCTTGGGAATGTTGTTATGATAACCTTTGCCCTGTTCTGTTTTCTAGTTTGTCAGTATATAATATAATTAGATTTCAGTATCACACTTCAGGGTAGATACAACCATGTCCATCATAAAAATTACTTTAACATTTTTATGTGATTAGTATCTTACTCTAAGAAATCTTTAAACTCAAAAAATTTTTTAAATGTATGAATTTGATACATGGGATTACTGTACTTGAAAAGAACTTATACTCTTTTTCTAAAAAGAAAATCTCTATTAAATATTCCAAAACAAACATTTATTCTAACTTGTGTAATAATAAATTTATCACTGAACAACATTTGACTAAATTTATATTTGGCTAATGGAAAAGTTAACCAGAAAGAAAATTGGTTATGATTAGGAGATATTTAAGTTTTCCTCATGGATATTTCTTTATTTTTACATAAATACTGTCCTGTGCGTACATAAGTTCTATAATTGGAGTGTGTTAAGAGAGAAAGAAATTTTCACAATAACACATAAATGTTTTTCACAGTTCAGATGATATTGATTATCGTGGTTCCACTACAACTCTTCATCAACCCAGTACATCAGCCTCAGCAAATCCGGCGCATCCACTTTCATCTCTGCCCTGGCTGGGCAGTGGACAGACTAGCACTGGAGCTAGTGTGGTATGTCATTTAATATTAGGTGTCCTTTCTGGATATGGACTCCCTCAAAATAAGTTGAAATCACTTTGACCTAGGAATGATCCAAAAGGTTAGGGCAGTGGCCTGTTAGTAGACCATATAATAATAAAGTCTAACATACTGTGAGTTTCCGTGTCAGATGCATGCTTTTTCTCACAACAACCCTATGTGGGAGGTGCTGTTATTATCCCCCATTCCATTTTATAGATGAGCAAACTCAAAGGCACAGAGTGAAAAAGTAGAGTTAACGAGGAATTCATGTCTACACTGTGTATGCGGAAGCACATCAGTAGCATTGCTGCTCACTATAGTTGAAGGGGTCCCCTTCTCATGTTCTCCTGAGATACTCTTCATTGTCTTCAGGGAGGGGCACTTGGAGGATAATTCCCTTTATCACTAGATGAAGTGCCTGGTGTCCTTACCGTGCATACGGGCTGGGGCTCTGCCAGCAAGTGCCTGGCTTCCACAGGCTGTTCAGACAAGTGTCGTACATTAAGTGGTTCAGAAAATCCACAACAGGGTTTATTTCAGTAATTAGCCAGCTGTAAAAGAATAAATGTTATCAGAATTAGAGTTGGCATGAATCATATCCCTCCTCACCTCTTCTGCTATGCACAAAATAAATTCGTTTTTATTATCTTATTTTAAAGCTTATGAAAAGGAATCTACATAATGTTAAGAGAATGACCTCACACCCTGTCCATCAATACTGTAAGTATTTTATTTATGGTCCAAAGATTGTATCATTTTGAAATAGTTTTATAGAATGGAAAATATTGGAACTCTTTCTTCGGCTTCTTTATTTCTTTTCTTTTGCCTTTCCTCTCGTGTTTCAGATCTTACAGGTGCTCAGGATGGCAGTGTACGCATGTTTGAATGGACACGACCTCAGCAACTTGTCTGTTTCCGCCAAGCCGGCAATGCAAGAGTAACCAGACTATATTTTAATTCTCAAGGCAACAAGGTTAGTTCTTAGGGATTACTGCTAAACTCTTCTGAAAATAATTGTGGATGTTCATGAGGAAATGGTCAGTAAAACTACATCTAAAAGCAAATTCAGTGACCCTGTATTTAAGCCAAGCAGGTAGTTTGTTGGTGACTTTTTACTCTCTCATCTCCCAATAACAGCATAAATTCACAAAATTTTGTATGGATTAATTATCCTCTTAAAGATACTAAATATTCTGAGAGGGTAAAGAACTCTGTTGAGTGTGTTGGCGGTGCCTATAAGCACAGTCAAGCACTTGAGAGAAACCTTCCAGTTTCTTACTGAATTGCACTACAGAATATTGGAGGAAAACAGTAAAATAGGTATGGAAAAGTATTTAAAAGGTAGCAGGCCATGGCTGGGTGGCTCAGTTGTTTGGAGCATGTCCCCACACCAGAAGGTGGCGGATTCGATTCCCGGTTAGGGCACATGCCTAAGGTTGTGGGTTTGATCCTCAGTTGGGATGCGTACGGGAAGCAACCAATAGATTTCTCTCTCTCTCAAATCAATAAACATATCCTCAAGTGAGGATTTTTTTTAAAGGTGGCAGGGTATTTATAGTATTTGGAACTTCTTGGGACCTACAGCAACAGAAACGTGTAGGCAGAATATTAAGAGCATGAATATTAAGAGGCTAAGGGCCTCTGGTTTCCATAAATGCTCTTACCTGTGAGATGGATGCTAAGAAGCTGTGTTGAATACTTATCTTATGCCTCTTTTACAGTGTGGTGTTGCAGATGGAGAAGGTTTTCTGAGTATCTGGCAAGTAAACCAAACTGCAGCGAACCCTAAACCTTACATGGTGAGTATCACTCAGCATTCCCAGAACGTGTAGAGGCCACTTGCTTATGAAATGTCTGTTTTAGACAGTGAATCTCATTGGCAGATCTGGTTAGAAAGAAACAGTCTGTCCAGCAACCACAGCCCAGAACCCATCATTGCCCTGGTTTAAGATTAAAATGACCTGAAAAACAAAAACCTTGCTTTTCACAGCTGAAGGGCAACTATTATATTTGGAAATTTTCACAAGATTTCCATTAGCATAGTCCTACATAGGATACATTTTCATTACACTTTTATCCATTTTGAAAATTCTATTTTTATTGATAGCATTTTGTAGTGATACCTGTGTTAGGAATCAAACAGGTTGCAGGTACAGGCATCCCTTGGTATCTGTGGGGGTTTGGTTCCAGGACCTCTGTGGGTGCTGGAATTCCTTATGTAAAATGGCTTTAGTCTTTGCATAGAACCTACATACATCCTCCTGTATATTTTAAATTACTTATAATGCCTAGTACAATATAAGTTTTATGTAAATAGTTGTTATACTATATTGCTTAGGGAATGATAACAAGACAAAAAGTCTGTACATGTTCAGTACTGATGTAGCCATCTCTGGTCTACCTAACTACAGATAGACACCAGCAACAGTGTAACTTTTAAAAAATATATATTTTTGACCTGAAGATATGGAAGGCCAACTGTATTTCAGTTTTCTCCAGAATTTTGTTTAGTATATTATAAAAATGACCAATCCCAACAGGCTGCTTTATTCATGAATCCAAATCATACTACAACACGTGGTGATACAGACAAGCATATTTTCACTGAGTGGGTGAGGCAGGAAGAGAAGTGGAAGGAAGATGGTGCTATTTTATGCAGAACTTCTACTTCATATATTTTGATTTTATAGTGTCTTGAACCATAGTGTCTTAAGCCTCCAGGGTTTGGATAGATTCCCAAATACTTTTAAATTTTCTTTTCTAGACTATACACATATTTCATATACATAACATTTCTCTTAAAATGGTACACTAAAGACTGTATCATAAAGTTTTTACAGAAATGGAAGTGATCTTAACTATAATTTACCTTCAGTCAGATCTGTCCCATAATAATTTAAAATAGAAAAATATGTTTTATTTTAAAATACCCTGACATCCTTCTTCTGGGTCCTCACTTCCAAACTTCTACTCATCCAGCTAATCCAAAAAGAAAAGTTCTGCCTGACTCGGTAGATGGTTTCCACAGTGCTGAATAGCCATAGGAGTTATTTGGGACAGTCTTAAACCTCTGGGTTATTTGCTGAATCACTCACTTTTGATCTTGTTTTTATAAGAACTAAACTTCACCAGGAGGTGTGGGTAGGGAGCAGGGAGGTGGTAAGGAAGGTGGATGGTTACAAAGTTAATGTGACCCAAGTCCTTCTTATTGTGGTCCAATACTAGATGGGTATGTAAGAGTTTTTCTCACTGGGTGGTTGTTTATTATGATTTATATATTTTTAACTTTATTAAGTATACTAGGGGCCCGGTGCACAAAAATTTGTGCACTCGGGGTGGAGGGAGTCCCTCAGCCCGGCCTGTGCCCTCTCACAGTCTGGAACCCCTCAGTGGATGTCCTATGATGGCCCCAGTCTGCCAGGCGCCTTTTGTGTGTGTGTGTGTATGTGTGTGTGTCGCCACTGGGGACCTGCCCCCAGCCGCATCTGAGGCTCAGAGCAGTCCTCCTGTGTGTGTCTACCTGCTGGGGGCCTGCCCCCAGGCACACTGTGGAGGTTTGGAGCAGGCACCCCCTCTATGTTGATCTCTCAGACTCTTGCCCTCCCCTGCATGTTGTTCTCTTTTTTGAGCTGTGGCCAGAGCTGGGTGCGGCCTGCCTCCCAAGCTTGCCTACTGCCCATCTTCCTCCAGCCACCAGAAAGCAAGGAAAACCCCGCCTCGTGGTCAGGCCAGCCTTTTCCTGCTCCCTGATCCCCGGAAGGGACCTGGGAAGCCGCCAAGCAGGCCACCAACTCTTTCCCACTCACCCGTCCCCTGCAGCCTTCCTTTCCCACTTCCCGGTGCTGCTAAGGGGTCTGGGAGCTGCCAAGCAGGACCCCGGCCCCCGCAAAGGGCCTGGGAAGCCCACCAAGCAGGCCACTGACCCCCTGCTGCCTCTTTCCCACTCCGCGGCCCGCCACCTTGCTTTCCCACTTCCTGGTGCCCTGCAAGGGGCCTGGGA
>PVJC01051514.1:0-11444 GCA_004026665.1 Murina feae
ATATCCTATATAATAAAAGGGCAATATGCAAATAGACCAAACAGCAGAACAACTGAACAACCAATCAAAGCATAATATGCTAATGATATACTAAGGCTGCTTAACCACTAGCTATGGTGTCCACTGACCACCAGGGGGTAGACAGTCAACTGGTCGACCATTCACTATGATGTGCACTGACCACCTGGGGGACAGATGCTCCAAGTAGTAAGTTAGCTTGCTGCTGAGGTCCGGCCAATCAGGACTGAGCAAGATGGGCCAGACATGCCCTGGAGCCCTCCTGCAGTCCCTCCCTGGTCTGACCTTGCACCCTCTTGGGGCATGTCAGAGAGCTGGTTTCAGCCTGATCCTGCAGGCCAGTCCCCTTGAGAAAGTGCCAGATGCAGGATTAATGGCTGGCGAGTGCTGCTATGGCAGCATGAGCCTCTTCTGATCAGGACTGATTGGGTACGAGCCTGTGGCAGGCACAGTGGGGCTGGGATGAGTGGGAGTGGCAGTAGAATATTTTTAGATTCATTTCCTTGCTTTGCATCACTTTGTATACTTCATTCCATTCTCTTCTTGCCTGTTGTGCTTCTGTTGAGAAATCAGTAGAGAGTCAGTGGGAGATCCCTTGTAGGTAACTTTCTGTCTCTGTGGCAGCCTTTAAGATTCTTTCTTTGTCATTTACATTTGCCAATTTAATTAGGGTGTGTCTTGGTGTTGGTCTTTTTGGGTTCCTCTTGTTTGGGACTCTTGGTGCTACTTGGACTTTTTTGACTTTTTTCTTCTCAAAGTTGAGGGAATTTTCTTTCATTATTTCTTCAAACAGGTTTTCTATTCCTTGCTCAACTTCCTCTCCTTAAAGCACCCCTATTATATGGCTGTTTTTTTCATTTCATGTTGTCCCAAAGCTCCCTTAGAATTTCCTCCTGCTTTTAAATTTTTTTCCCGGTTGCTGCTGTGTTTAGGTGTTTTCCTACCTTGTCTTCTAACTCACTGATTCTACCCTCAGCTTCTTCTAGTCTACTGTTGAAATCTTCCATTGTGTTTTTTATTGTAGTTATGTCATTCTTAATTTCCTCTTGATTCTTATGTATGTTGGTGAATTTCTCATCCAGACATTTGAGTATCCTTATAACCATTACTCTGAATTTTATCTGACAAATTACTTGCTTCCATTTTATTTAGTTCATTTTTTTGTAATTTCTTCTTTTATTTTATTTGTGGGTTGTGTCTTTGTGTCCTCGTTTTTTCTGTCCCTTTGTAATTGTTTCTATTATATTAGATGAAACTGCTATCCCACCAGATTTTTTGAATTGATCTTATGTAGTAGATGTTTTGTGGGACCCAGTGGTGCAGTCTCTGGCGTCTCCTGGGCAGGGTGTTCTAGGGAGGCCCCCTACTTGATATATATGGGTTCTCCTGATGTAGTTGGGTCTTGAATGTTATTGTCCCATTTGTGAATGGAGTTTCCTCTCAGGGTGTCTGATTATGTGGCTCACTCCATACCACTTTTTAAAAAAATATATATATATATATGTTTTATTGATTTTTTACAGAGAGGAAGGGCGAGGGATAGAGAGTTAGAAACATTGATGAGAGAGAAACATTGATCAGCTGCCTCCTGCACACTCCCCACTGGGGATGTGCCCACAACCAAGGTACATGTCCTTGACCGGAATCGAACCAGGGACCCTTCAGTCTGCAGGCTGATGCTCTATCCACTGAGTCAAACCGGTCAGGGCTCCATACCACTTTGTGCCAGTCGTTATGAAGGTGCTGTCCACACAGCACAAAATACAACACAATAAGACATGACACAGGAGGAACAGAACAAAAATATTCATAAGATACCTATAATCCAAACAAAAGTGACCATTAGAGGAGAGAGAATTAGGAAAGAGAAAACAGAACAAGAATGACAAAGAGAAAAAAAAGAAAGAATATGTTGAGAAAACACAACAAAATAAACAAACTGAAAAGCACAAACAAAAACACTCAGAAAAAGTGTGTGTGTGTGTGTGTGTGTGTGTGTGTGTTGGAGTGGTGGTGGTGGGAGGAACAGACTCTGTAGATGCAGAGCTTAAATAAATAAAATAAGGTTGAGGAATTGGAGGAATAGGGAAAGCCCAGGGTTTAGAATAGAGGGGGAGAAAAGAAATGAAAAGAAAGGAAGAAAAAAAAATTTTTTTTGAAAAGGAGAATAGAGGAGAGAGCTGATAGGCCTAAATTTAGGAAGTGAAACAAGTTAAAAATTAGAAGCAAAGAGCAAGAGGAGAGAGAAAGAAAAATTGAGTAGTGAAGAAAAAGAAAAGAGAAGGGGAAATGGAGAAGGAGCCGGGAAGAGGAAATTAGATATATGAATTAATCAACAGACTAGAATAATGACACATCAATAAAGTAGATAAAGAAGATAAATCTTTTAAGAGTGGGGAAAAGGAAGGAAAGAGAAAACTAAAACAGAGAAAGGAGAAGAAAAATGGGAGGAAAAGAAGAGAGGGGGGAAAAAAGGTGCAAAAGATGAAATGAAAGTAAATAAAAAAATAAAAAAGTAACTGTTCTTTGCTTCAGTCGAGTTTAATGCCCCATGGGAGCTGATTTAGGAGCCCACTTTTCTGTCTGTCTGCCATTTCTGGGCTTCCTCTTAGGCACTTAGTGCTGACCACTATAAGGCACTGCTTTTGGCTTTTAGCACCTGTTTGATGCTCCAAGTGATCCTCCAGTCCTCTGCTTGTGTCTTCTTCACAGACCTTGGCTACAGGTGGGGCCAATCTGTCCTTTTTGCCTGTCTGCCAGCTGTCAATCTTAATCACTCAAGCATCTGTTTCTGACAAGAATTTAGGTGGGATTGGTGTTGGTTTGCTTTCAGGGAATGAGATGTATGTTTTTTCCTATCCCAGAGCTACTCCTACTCAAGTGGCCCAAAATAGTACCCTGGCCTTAGTTGGACAGAGATCCTTCTATGGAGACCAATGGGGTTGGCTGACAACCTGGAGGTTTTATCAGTCTGGATCCCAGACTAGCGGGGTGGAAGGCCCACTTCCAATGCAGTTACTGAGGGCTCCTTGGGGACTATTCAGGCCGTAAACTGGCCTCTCTCTGCCTTTGTTTCCTTTGTATAGCTCAAAATGCAAGGTGTGGCAGGCTGTATCACCTGCTCTGAGGCTACTAAGAGGGACTAGCTCATCTGGGGAGAAATTGTCCTTTAGGTGCAGACAGTCCCAATGCAGAACTCTTGGCCATGTCTCCCCGTCCTGCTTCCTTTCCCTGCGTCTCCTCGGGCACCTCAAGTCTGTGCCTCCCTCCCTGTGCCAAAGCCTAGGGTAAGTGATTGCAACTGAAAAGTCGTGTGTTCCGGATTTAGAGAATAAAAACAAAGACAAAACAAAAATTACAAAGAAACCAAAGAAACCTCGGCTTTCTCTCCCCCCAGCATCACACTGCTTTCTCCTCTGGGTGCAGCCTTTTGTTGGGGCCACCTTTCTGGGTGCAGCCTTTTGCAGCTGTGGTCTCAGGTCCAGACTACCTGGCAGCAAGCAATCCTGCAGCTTTTCCTTTTCACAGTTGCATGTTACGCCTGCCACCAAGGGACACGGCTCTGGTGCTCAGCCTTGGCCGGGCTTCTATTTTTCTGAGGAAACCGATACTCCTGTAACGCAGCTTCCTCTTCTGCCTCTCTAGCCCTTGCCACCTTTCATACTGGTCTCCAGGTGTCTTCTGTCCTTCCTTGTATTAATGTAAAAACAATCAAACCTATAAAGAATTTTTGTGAGTTTATTTGAACCAAACTGTCGACAATTGCTTGGAAAGCAGAACCTCAATGGATTGTGATGATGCTTCAGAGAATGGCGGTTTTCCACCTATTTTTATACATTGCAATCAAAGAAGGAGACACAGGTGGTTTACATGAAATCCACTGGTGATAGATTAGAGAGACTGGAGAAAGCAAAGCAGGAAACCTCTGGGATTGGATAAAAAGTAAAGTGATAGACACATACTTCTTTTACTTAAGTGGGCACAGGATAGTGAACAGTCAACAATTAACATAACAATAACAATGAAGGAATTTGTGGTATCTGTCCTGGTGCCCAGGGCATTTGGTTGTGCCCTTAGGTGTGTGGAAAAAAAGGGAAATTACAGTTACTCTGACATTTCAATGACATGTTATCATAGATGCAAAAAGACAATAAACTCAGTTAAGGTAAAGATTGACCTTGTCCGGGAAGATACCAGCCTAGGAGGTGACTACCCACCATAACTGCTTTTAGATAAAGTTTAATTTCAGACCATCCTTTGTGGTTCCTTTAAGTCTTTGAGTTTGTAAGACTGCCATTCAGGTCTTCCCTGAGCCTGTCAGGTTAGCATGTGGCCCCTTTTGTCCACACTTGCTATAAGCTGCCTCCTCAGCTGGCCCTAATTTGTTAATACCGGGTGGATGTTCTCTGGTTTTAGTTGTATTTCTAGTCTGGGTCCAGGATGAGGCGTATGACACATCTACCTATTCTGTGGCCATTTTTTCTTCCATTCCAATATGCTTTTAATCCCACCCAATATCATTTTCATTTTAGGTATTCTAGTTTTTATCTCTAGCAATTCCATTTGCTTCTTTTTATATATCTCCTATTTTTTAATATTCTTTTCCTCCCTGTGATTCCTTGAACATATCAAATCTACTAATATTAGTTATTTTAACATCCTTGGCTAGTAATTACACATCTCTTAAGTTACAGATTTTCCTATCCCCTAGTGTTTTTCCTGGTTAAGGATCATCCATTTCATATAGGTTTTCTGTTTCTTTTCATGTCCAATAGTTGTTGATTGAATGCCATACATTCTGGATTGAGTGTTTGCTTTTGTTAATTCCTGTCAGGAGTTTTGGACTTTGTTCTGGCTTATTTAGTTATAGCTTAGTTGAATCCTACTGAGGCTAGTTTTTAAGCTATTATGTGTTGGGTCTAGAGAAGCCTTTCCTATAGGTCTATTTTAGTCCCACAGCTAAGGCATGATTCCCAATGTAGTTAATGAAGTCTCTTTGGGTAATGGGAACTCCAACCATTTCCTGGCTTTGTGTGAACTGTGGAAATTGTTGCTCTTTCTGTTCCTTGGTAATTATTCCTTTTCTGTCCTTGATGAGTTTTGCCATTTATACGTACCAACTGGAATTTAGCCAAAGATCGATGGTGGTCCCTATGCAAATTTCTGGAGCTTATATTTTACATAGTTCCCCTCCTCACTTCCTGCTCTGTAAATTCTCAGCATTTCAGCCCCTCATACTGATCTCTGTCACCTCAATTTGGTGAGACTGCCAGCTGTTTTGGAGGGGGAGGTTGCCTCCTCATTGCAGTTTTGTCCAGAAATTGTTTTCAGGTAGAAAGATGATATGACCATAGGGTACACCTTGTTTATTTCTTTTCTCTCCAGGGTTACTTTTTCATACTGCCTGGTGTAAAAACACAATTGTTACTCTATTTTGCCCATATTTCTAATTGTTCTAGTGGAAGCATGCTAGTCTGGACTTCCTTATACCCTTTATGGTCTGAAAACAGAAATTCCAATTAGTGTATTTTAAACTGTCAATTTTCAAAGTAAGATAACTTCATTTCATTGTATATTTCCTATTTTATAGTTGTGTGCTTTTTTGCCTTCTAAACTAGCTGAGACTTTCTAGGCTTACCATGATACAGTTTGAGGGAGTCAGTTGCTTGGATATCATCTAACTTGGGTTGTTATTACAGTAGTGGAAAGTCACCTTATACCAAAAACACATGTATCATGCTAGTTCAGTTTTCAAAATTCTAATGTAGTTTAAAAGGAGAAGATATCCTTTGCTATAAGCAATCTTCATGAATATAAGGAAGTCCATTGGCTGGAGAACTTAGAAAGTGGAAGCTTACAACCTCGCTAAATGTTAGTCACAGAAGAGATCATTGTGACACGTGGAATGGAAAAATAGGTGACTGCTGCCTGTGTACCTCTGGCATCTTCTCACCATCAAGGGCTAAAAGTACAGTAGGAGGATGTTATACTTTATTCTTTAGGTGCTATAAAGTATCATCTTTCTTTACTAAAATAATTCAATTTTATTTAGTTACTTTTTTCTCCTTAAAAACTTATGATTTGTTTTTATAGTTATGGGATTTTTGTGTAAATCAAATATCAATATAGTGTGTTTGTAAAAAAGGTTGCCTTTCCGGTCAGGGACATGCCCCAATTGCTGGCTCAATCCCAGTAGGGGGCATGTGGGAGACAGCTGATAGATGTTTCTCTATCTGTCTCCCTCCTTCTTCCTTCCTCTCTTTCTAAAATCAATAAAAACATATACTTTTTTAAAAAATTGCTATCCTATTTAAGTTTGTATTAAGTATGTAGTATTAATTCACCATCTATAAAAGCATTCATGGACACAGATATCTTTAAGATACACTATATTGTTTTAGAAATTTTATATTTCCAGGAAAATCCCAAGTATTTAAAACAGCAAATATCTTCTTTAGCTTGATCAATAGATACTAAATTCATATTTAAGGTTAATGCTTAAAAATACAGCTTTGATTAAATGTTAATTTACGAAAACATAATAGGAAACTTTTGAATTAAAAATTGGAGCAAAGCTATTTTTGGGATCCCTCACAAAATGTTATAAAAACTTTTTATATTTTATTAATTTTTAGAGAGAGAAAGGAAGAGAGAGAGAGAGAAACATTGATGTGAGAGAAAAACATCAATTGGCTGTCTTCCATATTCGCCTCAACCAGTGATCGAACTGACAACCTAGGTATATACCCTGACAGGCAATGGAACCTGCAATGCTTTTGGTGCATGGGACAACTCTTTAACCAACTGAGTCATCCAGCCAGGGAGTTATACAAACTTTTAATCACTCAAAAAGGCAATCCTATATAATAAAAGCCTAATATTCTAAGTGTCCAGTCCTCTGCTAGCCATTCAACCAATCAAAGTGTGATATGCTAATGATATGCTAAGGCTGCTCAACCAGTCGCTATGACCTGCATTGACCACTGGGGACAGATGCTCCAACTGGTAGGTTAGCTTGCTGCTGGGGTCTGGTCCATCAGGACTAAGCAAGAAGGGCTGGACCTGCCCTGGAGCCCTCCTGTGATCCCTCCCTGGCTGGCCAACCTCTTGCGTCTCTCCCCTGCCCCAACCATGCACCAGTGGGGTCCCTTGGCCTGGCCTGTGCCCTCTTACAATCCAGGACCCCTTGGGGGATGTCAGAGAGCCGGTTTCAGCCTGATCCCGCAGGCTAGGCTGAGGGACCCCAATGGTGCATGAATTTGTGCACCAGGCCTCTAGTGTGAACATAAGTGATTATTTTGTGTTTACTTAGGGCTGTCTGTTGTTGGATTTGAGGGCTGTGTGCTCTCTCTCATCTATGACCTTAAGGATTGTTGTGCTTGTATATGCCCTTTCTTGCTGTGAGCTGTTACTTCTGACTGTGACTAGTGTCACTGACTGTAGCAATTCCCCACCCCCTCTATTTATGTCTAATCTGAGGTAGGAGTAAATCTAGTTTGCTAATCTTTTTAGAAACATGGATAAACTAAGTATGTATTTAACTTTAAGGCAGGACTAAAGTCCTTTTATAAGAAAAGTTGATTTTAGTGAAAAACTTTAATATATTCTCTTGGATTCCTCTATAGACATTTGTTTCCTAAATCACAGTTGGATGGAGAGCTTGCCAGAGGGCTGTTATGGCTAGGTGGAGTGAGTACAGCTGAGGATGCCATGATTTGGGTATAGGTCTACCTTCCTTGTTAAATGTTCCTGCAGCTGGTATTGAAATTACTTTTTCTTCTTTAGATACAAGCTGTAGGTTTAATGAGCAGAGGGAGGGTTGTGGGGGACGTCGACAGGTAAGAATCAGATGAGGGGTAAGATAATCCTATATAATAAAAGGTAATATGCAAATTGTCCCCTCGACTGGGGGTTTGACTAGGGGGTGGGTCTGGCCCACCAACTCCCCACAACTCCTCCCCCTGACTGGCTTGGCCTGATCGCCCTGATCAGGGAGGGATGGCTGGACTCCATCTGTACATGAGTTCGTGCACTGGGCCTCTAGTTATTAATAATGAAGTTATAACTATTAATTCAATGCTGCCAAATAGACATATAATGTGAGCATCTTTGTACTTTAATAGTATATTTCATTTAATATTAGTATACTAGGGGCCCGGTGCACAAAGATTTGTGCACTCAGGGCGTCCCTCATCCCAGCCTGTGCCCTCTCGCAGTCTGGGACCCCTCGGGGGATGTCCACCTGCTGGCATGCCTGGACAGCCTGGGTGAGGGGCTGATGGCTGTTTGCAGGCTGGCCAAGCCCTCCAGTGGGGACCCTCACCCCATGGGGGTGTGGCCAGCCTGAGTGAGGGGCTAAGAGCTGTTTTTAGGCTGCTCACAGTCCCTTCAGGGTTCGGGTCCCTACTGGGGTGCCTGGGCAGCCTGGGTGAGGGGATGAGCACCATTTTCAGGCTGGCCACACCCTCTTGAGGGTGGGAGTCCCCACTGGGGTGCCTGGCCAGCTTGGGTGAGGGGTTAATGGCTGTTTGCAGACTGGTCAATCCCCCCAGTGGGAACCCTCAACCCATGGGGGTGCGGCCAGCCTGGCTGAGGGGCTGAGGGCCATTTTCAGGCCGCCCACAGCTCCTTTAGGGTGTGGGGGGGTGGTCCCACTGGGGTGCCTGACCAACCTGGGTGAGGGGCTGATGGCTGTTTTCAGGCTGGCCATGCACCCCAGTGACCCAAGCTCCCAGCCTCTCCTTTTTTTCTTTTTTTTTTTTTTTTTGGCTGGAAGCAGGTATCTGGGATTTATTATCTTCTATAATTGAAACTTTGTAGCCTTGAGCAGAGCCCAGGGCTGGTAGGGCAGGCGGGAACCTGGCTTCCTCCATCACTGGGGGCAACCCAAGCCTCCTACTCACTCCAGCTCTGCGGCTGCCACCATCTTAGTTGGGTTAATTTGCATACTCACTCCTGATTGGTTGGTGGGTGAGTGGAGTGGTGGAATGACAGAGTGAAGGTTAATTTGCATGTTTCTCCTTTATTACATAAGACACCAAATATTTCAACATGTAATAAATATAAGAATTAATAAGACAGTTTATACTTTTTATTTATTTTTAAAATTTATCTTTATTATTGAAAGTATTACAGATGTCCCCTTTGTTTGTTTGTGGTTTTTCCCATTGACCGCCCCCTTCACCCGTACCTGCTTCTCCCAGGTTTTCACTACTCTATTTTCTATGTCCATGGGTTATGCATGTATGCATATAATTTCCCCAGTTAATCACTCTCTTCCCACTCCAACCTTCAACTTCTCTCTGAAATTCATCAGTCTGTTCCATGCTTCTATATCTTTGGGTCTATTTTATTCATTAGTTAATTTTGTTCGTTAGATTCTACATATGAGTGAGATCATGTGATACTTATCTTTCTCTGACTGGCTTATTTCACTTAGCAATTTTATACTTTTTAAATTCTAAATCATCAAATTCTAGTATATATTTTACACTCACAGCATATATCAGTTCTGACTAGTCACATTTCAGTAGTCACATGTGGCTGACTAGTGGCTATCATATTAGATAGCATAGTGTTAGTTTCTGGTTGTTCTCTAATCAACATTGTTCTTCTTATTAAAAATTTACTTGCACACAAATCACAGTATAAGTAAAGTGTTGAAAGTTTACAAATTCCCATTTTAATGCACTCTAGATAGCTATAAATGAAATAATGAGCTTTTGGTTATTCATTGCTGTTCATACTTACCATTACTATAGTTTAGATGTTTCTACTCATTTGGATAATAGACAGGATCCTTGCCATACAGTTTCTCTCAATGATAAAAATTTGAGAGCAATCTTAATATAATAAATACTTTGCAATATTAACTGTGACACACAATAGGAAAAGTTCTTTGGGTTAGTTAATGCAATATGTAAGTAACGTGTGTGTGCATGCACACACACACACACACACAAAGAAATTATGGGATTTGATTTAGAATTACGAGTTATAGGAATAATATGGTTAGAAGGGAATGGTAGACATGGGGTAGCCCTTGTGATCTGAAACACAAAATTGAGTCTTATAAGTGGACCAGTTAAAAGAATTGCTTGTTGGAATATAAAGTGAGTAAATACAGAGACACTTGGGAAAAAGGACTTTCCTTAAAAAATTATTTTGTTTATTAATTTTGTGTGTGTGAGAGAGAGAAACATTAATTTGTTATTCCACTTATTTATTCATTCATTAGTTGATTCTTTTATGACCAGGGATCAAACCTGCAACTTTGGCTTATGGGGATGACCCTATAACCAACTGAACTATCTGGCCAGCACAGGATAAATGACTCTTGAGGAAAAGAGGGTTGTGTACGCTTTGAGGCACTGTAGTAGCTTATATTTAGATATTTAATAATTATTCTTTGGTACTGTAACCCTTTCATTTGACAACTTCAGCCATATGAGTCTATACATTGGTAGAATCTTTAGTAAAGTTTATAGTATCTTTGTTAGCTATATCTAATACTTCTCAGGAGAGCATATTAGTCCTTGGGTCAGAAAGATTAAGAGATTTGTTCTTATATTTCGTCAAGTTGGGGGTGGGATTATGGCTTTGGATTAGACTTGAGTTCATTGTCACATCTGGTATAGTAGCCTTGATGAGTTCATTGTATGAGGTGTGTGAGGGTTTCATAGAATTCAGTAGCTTTGTATTTATTGTAAGTCCGAATTTTTCACCTAAGGGATCAGCCATTTGACAGATGTGTACACCCATAATAGTGGGGACAGTGAGAGTACTGAATTAGGCCAATGCATTACCTAGAACGAGGTTCTGTTGAGGATTAATTGTTGTATATTTCATGTAGATACATCTTATATTCCTTTCAAGGAATTCTTTATTGGAGGATTGACTTTATTTATTTATTTATTTATTTATTTATTTATTTTTTAGAGAACCATCATTTTTCTCTATTTAATCCAGACAGTCTCTCCCAGTGAGCTGCTTTCTGTGTACTCAGCATATTCAGCCCAAAGAGCCACTTTTCAGTGGTCCCAAATTCGAGAAAAGTGGGAAGAGGAAAACCCTATTTCAGCCTTATTTTTTTTTTTTACTTTTTTTTTACTTGTTATGTTTTTATTTTATTTAATTAATTACATACAGTTTTACAAAGATTAGTACATATATCTCTTTATACTAATTTTTATCTTCCTATTAAACAGATTAAGTTGTTTAGATAATTTGATTTTGACTTTTAAACTTTTGTTTAAGATAACTTTTTCAAAACTCTGATTGAAAGTTATTCTTAGGTGATAGTAAAATTCAAAACAGAAATTTATCTCATTGTCACAGTTACTGAGGCCAACTAAGATGCCAACATGCACTGTTATAGCACAATTATTTTCAGATACTATAGCTTAAAAATTTCTTCTTATGGTAAC
>PVJC01051515.1:0-11443 GCA_004026665.1 Murina feae
ACACACAAGGTGCCTGGCAGACTGGGGCCATCATAGGACATCCACTGAGGGGTCCCAGACTGTCAGAGGGCACAGGCCGGGCTGAAGGACTCCCTCCACCCCGAGTGCACAAATTTTTGTGCACCGGGCCCCTAGTTAATTTATATAATTGATTTCAGAGAGAGGAAGGGAGACAGAGAGATAGAAACATCAAATATAAGAATCATTAATTGCCTGTGCTTTTAATGTCATAGTAAAAAATATATTGTCAAAACCAATGTCAAGAAGCTTTTTTCCTTCTAGGAGTTTTATAGTTTTTGTTTAACATGCAATTCTTTAATATAAATTGAGTTGATTTTGTGTATGGTGTAAAATAAGGGCCCAATTTAATTGTTTTATATGTTTTTCCAACATTTTTTATGGAAGAGCCTCTCCTTTCCCCATTACATAGTCCTGAATTCTTGATGAAGATAAAATGTCCATCCTTATACGGGTGAGATTTTTGTGTTTGTTTTCTTTTGTTTGTTTTGTTTTGTTTTTCTGGGATCTGTATGCTATTTCTGTGGTCTTTGTGTCTGTTTTTATGTAAGTAAAATATGTTTAAGTTACTGTAGCATTGCAATATATTTTGAAATTAGAAAGTGTGATGCCTCCAACTTTCTTCTTTTTTTGACAAGATTTATTTGTCTCTTTGAGGTCTTTTGCTGTTGAAATGAGTTTCAGAATTCCTTTTTTGCCATTACACTTTGATAGGCACAGTATTGAATCTGTAGATCACTTTGGTTAATATAAACATAATAATATCAAGTCTTCCAATCCATTCATATAGATTGTATCTCAATTTTTGTGTCTTCTTTAATTTTTTAAAAAATAATTTTATTGATTTCAGAGAGGAAGGAAGAGGGAGAGAGAGTTAGAAACATCAATGTTGACAGAGAATCATTGATCAGTTGCCTCCTGCAAGCCTCCCACTGGAGATCAAGCCCACAATCTGGGCATGTGCCCTTGACCAGAATTGAACCTGGGACCTTTCCGTTCACAGGCCGATACTTTATCCACTGAGCCAAACAGGCTAGGGCTTCTTTAAGTTCTTTTACTAAGGTTTTATAGTGTTCAGTGTACAACTATTTTAGCTCTGGTTAAGTTTACTCTTAAGATTATTCTATTGTAACTGGGATTCTGAACAGACCAATAATGATTTTCATGCTCCTGGAATAATTTAAGTTAAATGTAAAGCTCATTAATGCTAACATGTTTCTCAAATACATCTATAGCTCTGTTGTAGATAATTTAAAAATTAGAGCATTACAGATGTGTCTCAAGTCTACCATGAGTCTCCTCCTCTTATTCCTTCTTAATCCTGGGGGCTGTGGCAGGCAACTTCTGCCATCACTCCCAGTGACCCCATCTCTTAGTATCCATGCTCTTATATAAACCCCATCAATTATATGAGAGCTAAACCTAGTACTAATGAATAGAATATGGAAATTCATGGGTTGTCACTTCTTCTATGAGCTAATCAGTAAGTGTCACTTTCATCTTGCTTGCACTCTTTCTCTTGCTGGTATTCTTTCTTGCTCTCTCTCTCTTTTTTTTTTTTTTTATCACAGTAAGCTGCCTTGTTGTGAGATATTGCATGTAGTGGAAAATGGCTTAAGAAGCTTAGAGACACAGCCAACATCCCCTGATGAACTGAGGCCTCAGCCTGAGTATAGGTAACTACATGTTGCCAACAACCTCATGAGTGAGTTAGGAAGTGAATTCTTCCTAGTGGAGACTTGAGATGAATGTACATTTGTAAGAGACTGAGGGTCAAATGGATCAGCTAAGCCATATCATATTGCTAACTCACAGAAATTGTGAAATAAGATATGTTTTAAGCCACTAAGCTTTAGGGTAATTTGTTATTTATAATCAATAACTAACATATAGGCTATAGACTATGGGCTTACTGAGTTATCACTGAGTTATCATTGATATATTAATAAACTAAAATTCAATTTGCACATCCCTGATGCCTACTGAAAGTCACACCCATATTTCAAAATTGTCATTAAATATCTACATAGGATTCCTTGTAGGAATCACAATATCAATCTAAATAAAACTGAACTATCATTTTCCCACAATTCACTTTCTCTCTTAAACCTTAGTTCATGAGATGACACCTTAATTAAACCAGTTTTCCATGATAGTGTTTCAGATTTAGAAGTCATTCTTAGCTAAGAATGACTGTCTTGTGGACCCATCAACTGATTAAAAAATATATATTTTATTATATTTAGCTATACCTACTTCTCAGTTTAAACTTGACAATATTATCTTTAAAATTATGAATTACCAGTTCCATTAATTTTCCACCATTGTTAAATAATTTTTAAAAACTTAACAGAAAAAAATAGCCAACTTTACACATTGGTTGGAGTTTTACGTACACAGAAAGCTGTTGTAGAGGAAACACACAGATGAAAATGGCAAAGGTAGCCATCCTCCTTGGCTTACTTTGTGATAATCATGGGATAATTTATAA
The DNA here is from genome assembly GCA_004026665.1 of Murina feae. Classification (NCBI taxonomy): domain Eukaryota; kingdom Metazoa; phylum Chordata; class Mammalia; order Chiroptera; family Vespertilionidae; genus Murina; species Murina feae. The sequence continues at coordinate 2,510 of PVJC01051515.1, forward strand.
ATCAAATGACGTCAAGAATGGTGTAAGGGCCCAGCCAGCATGGCTCAGTGGTTGAGGACCAACCTATGAACCAGGAGGTCATAGGTTTGATTCCTGGTCAGGGCACATGTCCAGGTTGCGGGCTCCATCCTCAGTGTGGTGCGTGCAGGAGGCAGGCTATCAATGATTCCATCTCATCATTGATGTTTCTATCTCTCTTTCCCTCTTTCTTCTTCTCTGAAATCAAGAATAATAAAAATAATGATGAAAGGTCTGAGATTTGTCCCTCTTGCAAACTAGCAGTTAACCTGCCATAGTTTTATGTTTGTTGTCAGAAAACATGAGACACCCATATCACAGAAAAAGGAATTTATTATCTGAGTACAGCAAAAAACATGAATTGCATAATCACATGAGTTCCTCTTCTTATTGTGTTATTTATATCTACATTTATATATCTATCAATCTTTATAGATAATAATATTAATGAATTTTAATCTATAGGAAATCTTATAATTTCAAGCTTTATATAGTTAATGTATAGAATTCAAATGATGGAATTGGGTGGGCTTATTTTAGCAAACCCTAATGCTTTCTTGATATGGCTTACTGCTGTGGAGTTGGTTATTAAAAAAAAAAGTACTAAAGTTGCTTTTAAAGGCAATTTTTTCTCTGTATGCTCTTTTGACAAAAAATGGGAGAGAAAGCAATTTAAAAACCTTTTAAATGTTGCATCTATTGCAATATGTAGGTGGCATTTACTGTTAAGAATAGCATCAAGTCCTGTATCAGGTCAGCTAGTACCTTTTCATTTAGTTCAAAATGACCTTAGAGAATGGGGGACCACACTGTGCAGAGTCACATACACTAATCTACCTTTCAAAATGCCATCTATATATTGTATTTTAGTTTCTATGGTGGAATGTCAATTGTATACCACTGAAATTATAAATTAATATGATTGTTGCCAAAATATTTATCAGAATTTTCATTATATATAAATGAGAGGAAGAATATGTTTTAATTTGTTTCTGAGATAAATTTTTCATTACTGCGCAATATATCTCTCATGTCCTCACAGCTTTATACGCAATGTTTTTGCAGCTATTATGCTATTTTTGTTTCTAAAAATGATTCTGTTAAGAAAATCTTTTAAACTTTTTTTTTTAATCTGCAATCTTCTGATGATATTGTATAGTTCAATTATTAAGACTTCTCAGGGAAGAAAAATATAATTTCAAAGGGAATAATTATTATACAGTATGTAAATATCCTTCACTATAGTTCTTTTAAAATTTAAATATAATGTATTTTCTTATCTTAGATGTCCAGATCTGATTCTCTTGTATGTGTGTGCCTTAATATCAGTAACTATGGCAACAAGATTTAAAATGCTGTATTTAGTATAAGGGAAAATGGAGAACATAAAACTCTTAAAAAAGATATCAATCCTTAGGTCACAAAAATAATTTTCTGAATTGTGCTGTCCCTTATGTGTCTTGAGTGTCACAAATAAGTACTGTTTAGATTATATTATTTTTAATGAGTTTGTTTAGAATATTCTACACTTCTTACTGTCCTTTATGTTTTGTGTTACCCTTTTATGTAAGAGCTGGCATTAGTTATATATACAATCATATGCCATTTCCTGAATACTATTATGAATATTATGAATAGTTCCTTGGAACAACTTCCTAAAAGAACAAGCATAACCAAAGAATATCATGTTAAAATAATCAAAAATTCTCCTAATAGCATAAAGCAAGTGAATAAGCATGCATTCAAGAAAATCTAAATATCAAGAAGAAAAAGGAGAGACTGTATTGACTTGAGCCCTGGCTGGCTCCCCGCTTCATGCTGAACCTTTTCTTTTTTGAACATGAGAGAAGATCCACTCTGGCAGCTGTAGTCAAAAAGGGGGAGAGGGGGGCTCTGTCCACCACCTCCCAGGTGAGGGCTACAGACTCTCTGCAGCAGTGGGAGAGGGCTCTGTTCTTCAGCCCAGAACCACTGGCCTGGCTGATGTGGCTCAGTTGGTTGAGCATTGTCCCATGCACCAGGAGGTCACAGATTTGATTCCCAGTCAGGGCACATGCCTGGGTTGCAGGCTCAATCCCCAGTATGGGGTGTGCAGGAGGCAGCTGATTGATGTCTCTCTCTCTCTCTCTCTCTCTCTCTCTCTCTCTCTCTCTCTCTCTCTCTCTCACTTCTTCCCTTTTGAAATCAATAAAAACGTGTGTTGTTTGTTTTAAACCTGCCTCCATAGACCCTGTTAGAAGGGCTGGGAATACTTCTCCAATATTCTTCACCCCAGCTCACCCATATGATGGAGGTGCCACACTAGAACGATCAAGCTGAGACCAATAATGACATTCTAGGTACGTTATTATAAGAAAAGCTGCAAGTATCCTAACCTCTTCTACAGAGCAGTGCCTCAGACATTTTTCCCAGTGCAAGATTTAGGCCATAGAACAAAGGACATCAAACTTCTCCCCAAAGCAACTGACTGTATTTTGAACAGACTGTAAGGAAGTTTTAGACTAGGGCCTTCTCATGAACAAGAGACAAGGGGCTAACTAAGCTTTAGACCAACTTAGTTTACCAGAGACAGCAAGATAAAGACAGCTAAGATGATCTTCCCAGAGTCAGAAAACAAACAGCAAACCCAAAACTCTCAAAGTTGGCTTTAAAAGCTATGTCTGCGAAAGAACCCAAGTGGAGCTGGATCAGATTGTCTAATAATTTATGCTCTATAACATTGTCAAAAACAGTAGAAAACTCTGCCAGCAATGAGAGGAGCCTAACCTCTGGGTGTGATGCCAACACAGGCAAAGAGTTTAACAGAGATCAGGCAAAGAAACTTTCAAACAGAGCTCAGCAAAACTGCTATCAACACAAGGGACCTGGAGGAAGCAAACACCACAAAAATATCTCAGCCAACTCACCAGACAAATGAACAAGTAAACAATAACAAAAGTAGCAAATTCCTTACAAGAAATATTAAGGGAAAATTTTCAGGCCCATAACAGTAAACACAGGGAAAGTCAAATCCACACCAAGCAATGAACACCAGTAAAGGTAATTATGTAATTCAAAATATAACATAAATGCACAATGTTTTTTTCTTTCCTTTCTTAACTGATTTACAATGCAATTATGTATACTAATTTGTATATAATTATACTATGGTTCCAGTGCATGAATTTGTGCACCTTGACAAAATTGTGGGCCTTGAGGCTGTGGTGGGCACAGGGGCGGGTCTCATCCCATCCTCTGCATCCTCGCCTGGTCCCTCCAGCTGCGGCCCCTGGTCCCCTGTCTACCAGCAGCCCCGCTCCCGCCACCACTGCTCCCAACTGCTGATGGTGCCAGCTCCACTCACACCCACTGACTGAGAAGAGCAGCCAGGACATGCAAGGGGTGCAAACTGCAGCTCTGGTGCCGGCAGAAGCAGGGGGAGGTGAAGAAGCCCCGATAGGCAATTGAGGCCACAGCTGCTGCTCGCACCTGCTGATGAGGCTGAGCAATCAGGACTGGCACTGGGAGCTGGGAGCTGGCAGCAGGGGAGAGTACCCGGCAGTACCACAGCATGCAGGAGCAAAGAATTCTCAGCAACCACTAGAGGTTCGCGCCAATGACAGTGACTGGGGCCCTGCCTTGGTCTGGCAACTGTGCTCACCTGCTCCACCATCCCACCACAGCCAACGCCAGCCATGTTCCACACTCTGCTGCTTGCTGCTGACACCCATCATGTTCCACATGCATCCCCTGGTGGTCAGTGCAAGTCATAGCAACTGGTTGTTCCTCCATTCTGTCTATTTGCATACTAGGGTTTTATATAGAGAGATTGTGAATCTATATCAAATACGATAACATATACGATATAACATATACGATAACCGTAGCACAAAAGAAGCAAAGCTGTATTAGAATAAGAAAATGATACAAAATGGTAACTCAAGTCCACATAAATAAATTTTAAAAGATGAGATGAAGGAAAAAAGGGAACATCTTTAATACCTACCACAATAAAGATAAATTAAAGAAAAAGATGCTTATGTGTTATTGATGAAGTCAATGGGTGGTGGGGGCCCATTTTCCCACTGGCTGATGCTGGGATAGAGTTCTTATGCTATCGCACAAAACATTATTTTCTGTGACTTGCACAGGAGAACAAGTGATTTTCATTTGTGTGTAGTTAAACTCCCGGGTTTCCAAAGTTCCATTTCCCTTAGTCCAGTCATAGAAATGTAGCTGGGCTTTCAGTAGAGCTAGAAGCAAAGCCCGTGGCCAGAGTTTCCTTTCCATGTTGGAGACAGGTCCACTTCAGCATCAGGCAAGTTGCAGTCCATTTGTCCCTTGCGTGTGGGCCACACGGACACATGAAGGGGAGCGTGCCCCACGCAACAGGAGTCATGGAAACAAGACTCCTTCGGGGGTTAAGTGTCCAGGGCCACATGAGCTGTCACAGACATGCTGCTTCATCGTTGAGCTGTAATAAATACGGAACTGTTCCACAGCTGTGCTGTATCGCAAATGAGCTGTTTTGCACTGAATAAAGTTTCATCTTACCACACCCCAAATTGGAGATTTCTGTTGGTGTTGAAATGGCACCAACAACCATCAGTTGACAGTTATTTTGAAAATAACGAAGAACAACGACACTGAGTCCTCAATATGTTTCAAATATTGTCATAAAGTTTAATATTCATTAATTCAATCTTTACAATAATCTTATGTTAGTACTTTTATAAATGAGGAACCTGAGGGATAGTAGAGCTCTCATACACACTCATGGTCACAAAATTAGTAGCTGGCAGAAATAAAATTTGAATTTAGAAGGTCTGGTTTCAAAACCTGGGATCTAATTGAGTAGTCCTTGTGTTCTCAATAAATAGTCAAATTATTTGAAGATATTATTACATTTCTCCAGGCTTTCTTGGACTATTAGAGGACAAGGTTGTATCATCTAAGTACTTTTTTAGACTTATTTTTTTACCTTGTCAAACTAATTCATCTAAGTGGTTTCTTTTTTTTTATAAGTATCCAACTGCATTAAACCACACCATTTTTCCATTTAGTTCTGTAATATAATTTGACTGACTGCATATGCTATCATAATTAACAATAATAAATGTGAGTTGAATACATACTATCCTCAAATCATGAATGTTTTTGAAACAAAAGGTAGCAAATTTTGCTAGAAAATAGAATCCAGTATATCCTAATAAAGTCATGAATTTATTTAGAAGTAAAATATTTGGGAAGTATTACACATCCATATCAAGGAGGTTATTTCTGAATTAGTTATCAAAGAAAATAAGAATTTAAATTGTAACTTTTTTTCACTAGTTGTAAATATATATCTGATGCCATGAAATCAGTATTCCATGCTCCACAAAAAGACTTATGAGAAAACAATGCATTGTCAGTTTTGGAGGAGACTGACGTATACTGTGACTTTTTCATAAAATCTGACTGAGTAGTCATGTAACAGGATTGTTACTTCTTATTCTAGCATTAAATAACTTTTTTGATGGATGTCAGAAAAAAATTAGAAGAAAATATTAGACTTCATTAAGAAGAAGATATAGCCCTAACTGGTTTGGCTCAGTGGATAAAGCATCGGCCTGCAGACTCAAGGGTCCTGGGTTCAATTCCCGTCAAGGGCATGTACCTTGGTTGTGGGCGCACCCCCAGTGGGGAGTGTGCAGGAGGCAACTGATCAATGTTTCTCTCTCATTGATGTTTCTAGCTCTCTATCCTTCTCTTTCTCTCTGTAAGAATGAATAAAATATATATAAAAAAGAAGAGATAGAATTAAATCAACTTAATTATTTTACAATATCTCATTATTTCATACTATCCTTTTATAATTATAATAGAGGCCCAGTGCACAAAAATTTGTGCACTCAGAGGAGGTCCCTCAACCCAGCCTATACCCTCTCACAGTCTGGGACCCCTAGGGGGATGTCCACCTGCTGACTTAGGCCCACTTCCTGTGGGATTGGGCCTAAGCTGGCATTTAGACATTCCTTTGACAGCCTGGGAGCCCTTGGGAGATGTCTACTTGACAGTGGGAGCAGGCATAAGCTGCAGTCGGACATCCTTAGTGCTGCTGAGGAGGTGGGAGAGGCTCCCACCACCACTGCTGTACTGGCAGCCTTCAGCCTGGCTTGTGGCTAAGCAGAGCTCCCCCTGTGGGAGTGCACTGACCACCAGGGGGCAGCTCCTGCATTGAGTGTCTACCCTCTAGTGGTCAGTGTGTATCATAGTGACCAGTCATTCCCAGTGGGTCTGCTGTTAGGGTCAATTTGCATATTACCCTTTTATTACATAGGATAGAGGCCTGGTGCATGGGTGAGGGCCCGCTGCTTTGCCCTGAAGAGTGTCCTGGATCAGGGTTTGGGTCCCCCTGAGGTTCCTTGGAAGCCTGGGTGAGGGGCTGAAGGCTATTTTCAGATTTACCGCACCCCCTTCAGGTTGGGGGTTACTGCTGGATTGTCTGGCCAGCCTGGGTGAGGGCTGTTTTCAGGCTGGCCACATCCCCTGCAGGGATGAGGGTCCTGCTGGGGTGCCTTCCCAGCATGGGTGAGAGGCTGATAACTGTTTGAAGGCTGGCCACACCCCCTTCAGTGTTGGTGTTCCTGATGGGGTGCCTGGCCAGCCAGGGTGGGGGCTGATGGCTGTTTTCAGGCTCGCCACAGACCCTTCAGGGTGGGGGTCTCCACTGGGTTTCCTGGCCAGCCTGGGTGAGGGTCTGATGGCTGTTTGCAGGCTGGTAAAGCTCCCCAATGGGATCCTCACCGTACGAAGGTGTAGCCAGCCTGGTTGAGGAGCTGATAGTTATTTTCAAGCTGACCAAGGCCCCCAGTGAGCCATGCTCCCAGCAAGGTTGTCTGAAAGCAGGTATCTGGGATTTATTTATCTTCTATAATTGAAACTTTGTTGCCTTTAGCACAGTCACAGCCATCCAGGGCATGCAGGAAGCTTGGTTTCCTCCATCGCCAGGACAACCAAGCCTCCTGCTTACTTCAGCTCTGTGGCTGCCTTCTGCCATCTTGGTTGGACTAATTTGCATAGAGTTGCACTGATTGGCTGGTGGCATGGCTTGGGGCGTAGAGAAGGTGCAGTCAATTGGCATGTTTCTCTTTTATTAGATTAGATTAGAGGCCTGGTGCATGGCTGTGGTCCCTAGGCCTGGCTGGCAATCGAAGTGCAAGCATCTTGCATGGAAGGGCAGGTTCTAGCTGAACTCTGGACCGTGGGCAGCACTTGGGCCCCCAGGCCCCTGCACACCCCACTCTGCCTGAGTCATGGTGCCTGAGTCCCCATGCAGAGATGTGGTGAGTGTGGCCAGATGCCATGGGCCGGGGTGCTTTGTGGGCCTCTGGGATACCCAGTGGTATTGCATGGAAGCCGGGTAAGCAGCACGCTCTCTCCTGGCTGGCCTCGCAGACCAGCTCCTGCACAAACCCATGGGGAGCCCAACTAGCCCCTGTGGTCCTGGCAGGTGTGGCCTGGCTCTTGCAGCTATGGCCCAGCTCATCCAAAAGAGGTCGTGTGGGTGAGGAGTGGACTCCTTGTGGGAGCATGAGCCCTGATGCCTTGGCATAGGATAGCAAGGAAAGTGAGAGCGAGCTCAGTGGACACCCCCACCACACCTCTGTCCCCATCACCCCTGCCCCCAGATAGCTGGCCAGCAGTCGCAGTGTGTTGCTTATGTCAGCCATGTTCTGCGCCACCCCCTGGTGTTCAGCACATATTATAATTAGTGGTCAAACTCCTGGTCGAGAGGGCAATTTGCATATTAGGCTTTTATTATATAGTATACATGCAATAAATATTATCATATATGTAGAATAGATGTTGGATTTCAGATCAGTAAAAAAAAAATTAAATTTGCCAAAGTAATATTTAAATTTTAAATGAAAAAATTCTAAAATTGTGTGTTTTACAAATTAATCAGATAATTTATTTTAAAACTAGGGGCCCGGTGCACAAAAATTTGTGCACTCAGGGGGTGGGGGTCCCTCAGCCCGGCCTGTGCCCTCTTGCAGTCTGGAACACCTCGGGGGAGATGTCCACCTGCTGGCATGCCTAGCCAGCCTGGGTGAGGAGCTGAGGGCCATTTCAGGCTGCCCACAGCCCCTTCAGGGTTCGTACACTGGGGGGTGGGAGGGCTGGTGAGTGCAGGCCTAGATGTTTCCCATCGGAGGGACCATGATCACACACGCCTGGTGGGCCCCCACCACTGAGGGGACACACCTGGCCCAGAGCTAGGTGGCGAGCCAGGGGTGGACGCTGGTGCAGGATCCCTTGGTGGGGCCCTGCTGCTGAGCGAACACACCTAGGGTGGACCCGGGCAGCAGACTGGCTTCAGATGCTCCACACTGTGCAGCAGACGCTCCCGCACGCCCTGTGGAGGCCCCTGGGGGGCAGATGAAGGTAGTGGACTCTGAATGGGTGCTCCCACATGCCCCCGAGGAGACCCCTGGGGCAGAGCCAGGCAGCGGACCCAGGACAGGCATTCCTGGATGCCCCTCGAAGGCCCTAGGGGTGGAGCCAGGCAGCTGACCCATGATGGGCACTCCTGGACTCCCCAAGGAGGCCCCCAGGGGGCAAAGCCATGCAGCAGACCCAGGACGGCTGCTCCTGCACACCCTGCAGAGTCCCCCACACTCCCACATGCCCTGCGGAGGCCCCCCGGAGGGTGGAGCCAGGCAGCAGACCCGGGATGGGCGCTCCTGGATGCCCCGAGGAGGCCCCAGGCTGGACCCCCCCTCCACTGAGCTGGCACACCTGGCACAGCTATGCTGGCCGCGGAGGCTCCCAGTGCAGAGCCGCCCTGCCAGCCTCCATCTTGGCTGGGTTAATTTGCATACAGCCGCTCTGATTGGCTGGTGGGCGTGGCTGTGAGCAGAGGCTCAGCCAGCCTAGGCAGGCAGTTGCAAC
>PVJC01051516.1:0-11443 GCA_004026665.1 Murina feae
GGAAAAGAGAAAAACAGACATGTCCCAGTCCCCCTCCCTCCCCAGTCTCTCTCCCAGGTCCCCTCCCCAGTCCCCCGCTCCAGACCCTTCCCCAGCCCCCAGAGCCGCCCCCACTCACGCCCTCCCCTTCAGAGTGAGAGTGACAGTTCTGCTCCCTGTTATGGAATAAAAGGTACACGCGTTAATTACCCCTGAGCCTGCCCAGGCACCCTCTGGCCCCACCCAGGTCCCTGGCTCTATGGAGGGGGCTGTGAAGAGAGAGAGGCTGGGCGTTCCTGTGGTAGTGACAGCGATCTGTCCCAGGGTCTGAATTCACTGGGGAGCTGTCCGTTACTAGGGAAACTAGGAGGGAGAGAGAAAGGGAGCGAGGCGGTTAGAGCCAATTTTGGGTGACAAGAGTGAGGCGTGAAGATCTGGCCCCCTCTGTGCACCTCCCTAAGTGAAGGAGCCGGGATGGCAGGGCGGGGCGGGCCTGGGAGAGGCATCGCCTGGGGAGGGAGGGGGCGGGCTGGTCAAGGGACAGAGTCCCAGAGGGAGGAGCTAACAAAGCCAGGCCAGAGGCCAGAACCGGCTGTGCCTGTGTCTCTGTGCTTATCTTTTCCTGTCTTTGGGAGCCTTCTCTTTTGTTCCTTTTGTTCTTCTCCTTCCTCAGGTTGCAATTTTTCTCATTTCCATCTCTCCTTTCTTGTTCTTTTGTTCTGACCCTTCTTCCTTCCTCTTCCTGTCTCTCGGTCTCTCTCTTTCTCTGCTTCTCCGTCTTCCTGTCTTTCTGTGTACCCCCCGCCCCAGTAGTTTTTCTCTGCTGTCACAGCTCATCCTGCCCCACCTCTGGCCCCTGCACCCTCTGTGTCTCCTGCAGACTCTGCTCAGACTTGCCCCTGTGAGATGTAAGGCAAGAGGCCTGAGCACGTGTCCCTTGACTCCTGGTCCAGGCCTGGCTGATTCCTCCTGCCTTCAGGGGATAGGACACCCACAGGGGAGGGTCCAGGCCATGCTCATGTGGAGCGTCCGTGGGGCTAAGCTCTCAGACCGGAGGCTACTGGGATAAGGAACAGAGTCCCTGTCACATACATGTCCCATTGTTGCTGAAACTGGAGCTGAGGCCAAGATTGAAGGGTAAGAACCAGGGGCAGGACCAGCGATCCGCGCAAGGCAGAGGAACGGGGCACGGTGAAGGATGTGGAGAAGGGCCCAGGGTCTGTGTCTGGAGCCCCAGCGGAGTGGACTGGGGCCTGGCTGGTGGTGAGCAGGGCACTGGGAAAGCCCTCTGGAGGACAGCAGGCCCTGGGGAACGGTGCCACCTGAGACAAAGCGGGCCAGGCTGTGCCCCCCCCCACTGCCTCCCGGACCTGGGGCCCCATTCCTTTCTCCAGAATCTTGGCTGGCTTCACGCTCTCCTGCTGCCAGAAACTCACCCTTTGATCTCCTGCTCTTATCTCCTCTCCCTGGCATGTGATCAACCAGGACTTGGATCTTCTCTGGTCCCCCACCTGGTAAAGAAAGGGCCTGGACTTGGGGTGGCCTTGTCCTCGGGGAGCCCAGCATGCCAGAGGGACTGGGCTGCCACCAGGCTGATGAGAGATATAGGCAGAGGCAGAGACCACTCAGGCTGCCACGCCCAGAACAAGAACAATCTATGTGGTGGGGTGGGGAGCTACCTTTCTCTCCAGGGCCCTCAGAATGCCTCCAAAGATATTCGGTTTGCTCCTGTCCCACCCACCACCTACCCTCCCTCACACATGCAAGGACCCAAAAGGAGGCAACACCACCCTTCCTACACCAGGGGTGCTCTCCGGTCCAACACCTTGACATCAGTGTGGAGGCTCCTCCAGGAGACCAGGGTGCCCTTAGAGCCCACTCTCAGCAGAAGCCCAATCCCAAGTTGAGAGGCCGCGGTCCTGCTTCTGAAGCCACCCACAGGGGCTTCCACAGTCCCCTGGCTGCAGGCTGACTTGGCATCTTCCCACACCCCTAGCCATTGCCAGGCAAATGCTCCAGCCAAGGCATCTGTGTAGAGCAAGCCTGCCACCTGGTGGTGAGGCAACTCAACTACAGGCCAGGGCTCTTGAGGGTGTTCGGCCTTTGTACCCCACCGCCTGGGTGCCTGGGGGCAGTGCTGCCGGGTTGAGGGTCCTCTAGACCCTTCTGAAAGAGTTCAAGGGACAAAAAGCAATAAGCAGGTGGGGTTGGGTTCAAGGGTGGAGGCAGGAGACTTGTGGTCAAGGCCTGACGGGGACTGGTGGAAGAAGGCTTGAGGTTCCCAGGGTCTCTCTCAGATGGCCCTCCCCAGGATGGTCCTCCCCTGGATGTCCTTATCCTGGATGGCCCTCCCCTCAATATTTCTCCCCTAGATGTCCCTCCTCTGGATGATCCTCCCGGATATCAGTGAGAAAGTGGCAGCATGGGCAGGTTGGGGGTGGTGCCATGTCCACTACCACCTCCATTGATTGGAGCTCCTGCAGTAGAAGCAGGACAGACAGACATGGCAAGATGCAGACCCTTCTCTCAAGGAGCTCATGAGTGAGCAGCAGGAGTGACCTGGAGCCAGGAGCTGACCCGTGGCTCCAAAGGCATCTGTTGCTGGAGTAGGAGTGCCCTTGGGGTCAGCTAGTCCCTCAGAGGCCACGGGATGAGTTTCATAGGCACTTCCTCCACATGCAAAAATGTTCACATTAAAAATCAAATTTTATGACTACTTTGGTATAAAGAGAAATATATTTATACTATTTACTAGAGGCCTGATGCATGAAAATTAGTGCACTGGTTGGAGGTTCCCTCAGCCTGCCCTGTACCCTCTCACAGTCCAGGAGCCCTTGGGGGATGTACAACTGTCAGCTTAGGCCCACTCTCTGTAGGAGGCAACCAGTGGTAGGCAGATCAGGGAACAGCTCTGGCCCCGCCCACCAATCACCCCCACTGGTCGCCACCCCCCAATCATGGTCCCCTCCATCTGTCCATTGGCACCCACCTTGGCTGACCTGCACCTCCCACTTGCTGGCCCCGCCCCCCACCAACAGGTCATTCTGCTGTTCAGTCAATTTGCATATTAGGCTTTTGTTATATAGGATTATAACATTATCTTAAACCTAAAAGGTCATTGTTTTTCTTCTGTCTTTAAAAGAAATTAAACCACTTTTGTGTGCTAAATCAGTATGTCATCCCTGAGTCCAACCTCCTCATCTTGCAGATAAGAGATCAAAGTCCAGGAGAGGAGGAGCCTGCACATGTCACACAGCAAGCTGGTGATCAGACTGGACCACAGGCAGCTCCTCTAACTCCTGGACCATGGCTCTCTCCGTCACACACTTCATCTTTTTCTGGAAGCAGAAAATTCCTGCCACCTACACCACAGTCCAAAGAAGGGCCCACTCACCCAGCTAAGCATGGGCCACCCTGAGGACCCCCTCTTTCTTCAGAATCTCCCCCCTGGCCTCAGCGCAGGCTCCCCAAGCCCAATAATCTCAAGAAAGATAAACCCAAAAAAAACACATCCTCTTCATCTCTTCTTTGTTACACATGATACTAAAGCCAGAACCTCTGGCTGCTGGCCCCCTGACCTCTCCAAGTTCCCACTTGAATCCCCCTTGGACCTGCGTCAGACCTGTGAGCAGGGATCTGGCTTTCTTCCCAGCCCCTGAGGCTTCATGATGCTCCGGAGGCCACAAAATTGTGAGCCACAGTCACCTTTGTCCCCAGGCACAAGTATTACTCATTGTTATTGATAATAAGAGCCTCTCTAGTAGCTCTAACTCTCTCCTTCTGTCATGCTCAAAAGGCTGCCTACACACACTCTTGGTTATGCAGATAGACCTCCTGCACACAGTACACAGCCACTGAATATGATGGAAATCAAATCACATACGAACGCACTTGGGAACTCCTACCATGGACCCTTTCAGATAGTGAATAGCTATCCTCTCATTCACCATTAGTGCAAATCCAGGTATTCATATAAAAAGTTTGATGTGAGCAAAGCCTGTGTGGACACACACACACACACACACACACACACACACACTCACTCCTGGGTAGAGAAAATCACCTTGCCTGGTATTGTGCCAGGAGCAAATCAGTCTTAAAATTTTTTTCTGATAGTGGCACTGTGAACCAAAACACCAAGGATTGTAAAAGAGTATTGCTTCCATTTAAGAAATTGGGAAACTGAGGCCCAGAAGAGAGCAATGGTTTCATTGCTGGTCCCATCTTTACAGTGACCCACAGAAGATCAGATCATGTTCAAATCCTGCAAGAACTTCAGAGTCACAACAGATGGTGGAGAAGTGAAAAAAATGGAAGGTGGTTGTTGGGGTGCAGGGATTAAAGTCAGCAAGTACTGGGTTTCACACAAGTTCTTATAGGCTCAGGAGTGGGGTGACAGTGAGGCATGTAATGAAGGAGTAGACAGGATACTACCTACGACTTCAAACTTATCCTAATTTCTGCCAGGGTGAAGTCTCATCCCCTAGGACTTCCCTAAGTCCAAGGCTGTGAGGTCCAAGTATTGTTGCTGCCTTACTAAACACAGTCTTCCCTGACCTCCTGTCCAGACCTTTCTTACTCGAGGCTGGGAGCACCTCTGCCTGCCCCCTCAGGCGCACATTGAGCAGTGGCTGGGAGAGTCCCTGTGTCGACATCACAGCTTGGGCAGGTCAAACACTCAGTTCTAAGTGCTTTTGTTATGACTTTCTGCTATCTACTCCCTCTTCTCTGGGCCCTAGAAAGGCCCAGCCTCCATCCTCACCCACAAGCTGGGGATCCCTGTAACTCCATCCCAGGAGTACCAGAAAGTGAAAAAAGTGAGCAAGGGATAGAGAAAGTGTTTGAAGAAATAATGGCAGAAAACTTCTCTAATCTGGTGAAGAATAAAGTGACACAAGTTCAGAAGGCACAGAGAGTCCCAAGCAAGAAAAACCCAAACAAGCCCACTCCCAAAAAACATCATAATTAAAATACCAAAAAATAAAGACAAACAGAGAATCTTAAAGGCAGCAAGAGAAAAGCAATTTGTTACCTACAAAGGAACTCCATAAGGCTGTCAACTGATTTTTCATCAGAAACTCTACAGGCCAGAAGGGAATGGCATAAAATATTCAAGGTAATGAAAAGCAAGGATCTGAGACCAAGATTACTATATCCAGCAAGCTACCATTTAAAATAGATGGTGAAATAAAGGGTTTCCTAGATTTTTTTAAAAAAAAAGGACTAAAGGAGTTGTTACAACCAAACTAGCACTGCAAGAAATACTAAAGGGACTCCTGTAATGAGAAGAAAGAGAGAGAGAGAGAGAGAGAGAGAGAGAGAGAGAGAGAGAGAGAGAGAGAGAAACAGAAATATAAAGAATTAAAATGGTAATAAATAAGTACTTATCAATAATGACCTTAAATGTAAATGGTTTAAATGCTACAATCAAAAGCCATAGGGTAGCTGAATGGTTATGAAAACATACAAATGGAAACAAAATAAAAGCTGGGGTGGTAATACATCTGACAAAATAGATTTTAAAATGAAGGCTATCAATAAAGGTTACTACTTAATACTAAAGGGATTGAGCTAACAAGAAAACATAACCCTGGTAAATGTATATGCACCCAATGTAGGAGCACCTAAGTATATATTTTAAAGAAAACTTTAGAGGACTTAAAGGGAGAGATCAATAGCAATACATACATAGTAGGGGACTTACCACCCCACTGACTTCACTGGGTAGATTTTTTAGGCAAAAAAATAAATAACAAGGAAACAGATACTCTAAAGGACACACTGTATCAAATGGATTTAATCGACATCTATAGAACATTTCACTCCAAAGCTTCACAATATACATTCTTCTCAAGTGCACATGGTCTAAAAAATAAACCATATTAGGACACAAAACAAGAGTCTACAAACTCAAGAAGATTGAAGTCATATCAAACATTTTCTCAGGTCATAATGGGATGAAATTAGAAATCAACTACAGTAAAATCCTCAAAAACATTCAAACACATTGAAGCTAAATAGCATGTTATTAAACAATGAATGGGTTACTGATGAGATCAAGAAAAAAATAAAAGACTTCCTGGAAACAAATGAAAATAAACGCACAACAATCCAAATCTCTGGGACACAGCAAAAGCAGTCCTGAGAGGAAAGTTCATAGCAATATAAGCCTATCTCGAAAAAACAAGAAAAATTAATAATAAACTATTTAACCCTACAACTTAAAGAATTATAAAGAGAACAATAAGAAAAGCCCAGTGTAAGTAGAGGATGGAAAGAATAAGGAAACAAAAGTGGTGAAGTAATAACTGACATTATAGAAATACAAAGGGTTGTTAGGAAATACTATAAGCAACCATATGGCACAAGTTTGGCAATGTGGATGAAAGGAAAAATTCCTAGAAAAACACAATCTTCCAAAACGGAATCAGGAAGAATCAGAAAACCTAAATAGGCCAATAACATTTGAGGAAACTAAAGCAGTAATACAAAATAAATAAAAATTAAAAAAAGCTCCTAGCAAACAAAAGCCCTGGTCCAGACAATTTCACAGGGGAGTTTTACCAAATTTTAAAAGAAGAACACCTATCCTCCTCAAACTATTCCAAAAAATTCAAGAGGAAGGAACATTTCCAACTTCTTTTTATGAGGCCAACATTATCCTAATTCTAAAACCAGATAAAGACACTATCAAGAAAGAGAATTATAGGGCAATATGTTAATCTTGATGAACATAGATGCTAAAATCCTCAACAAAATATTAGCAAATCAGATCCAGCAACATATCACATACCATGACCAAGTGGGATTTATTCCAGGGATGCAAAGCTGGTACAATACTGGCAAATTAATAAATGTGATACATCACACAAACTGAGAAACAAAAATAACATGATCATATCAATAAACATAGAAAAAACATTTGACAAAATTCAACACTCATTTTTAAAAAAATATTTTTTATTGATTTCAGAGAGGAAGAGAGAAAAAAACTACATGATGAGAGGTAATCATTAATCAGCTGCCACCTGCATGTCCACACTGGGGATCGAGCCTGCAACCTGGGCATGTGTCCTGACTGGGAATCAAATGGTGACCTCCTAGTTCATAGTTCAACACTCAACCATTGAGCCATGCCAGCTGGGCCCAACACCCATTTTTGATAAAAACTTAACAGAGTAAAAATAGAGAGATCATACCTCAACATAATAAAGGCCATATATGACAAACCTACAGCCAACATCATACTCAATGGGAAAAAACTAAAACCATTTGCCTTAAAACAGGAGCAAGACAGGAATGTCCATTTTCATCACTCTTATTCAACATGGTACTGGAAGTGCTGGCCACAGCAATCAGACAAGAAGAAAACATAAAACTCATCCAAATTGGAAAGGAGGAAGTTTTTTGCAGATGATATGATATTATACATAGAAAACTCTAAAGACTCCACCAAACTTTCATTATTTGCAGATGACATGATATTGTACATAGAAAACCATAAAGACTCCACCAAAAAACAACTAGACTTAAAGGAATTTGTCAATGCAGCACAATACAAAATTAACTCCCTGAAATTGATGGTATTTTTATAAACACCAATAATAAGTAAATTCTCAGAAAGAGAAACTAAACAAACAATCCCATTTACTGTAGAAACAACAAAAAATTAAGACACCTAGGAATAAACTTAACCAAGGAGGTAAAAGCCTTATACTCAGAGAGCTACAGGACGTTGAAAAAAGAGATATAGGAAGATATAAACAAGTACAAGAATATACCATGTTCATGGGTTGGGAGAATCAACATCATTAAACTGTCCATATTACCCAAAGCAACCTATAAGTTCAATGCATTACCTATTAAAATACCAATGTCATATTTCACCAATCTGAACAAACACTCTAAACATTTATATGGGACCAAAAAAGACCCCAAATACCCATAGCAATCTTGAGAAAGAAGAGCAAAGTTGGAGGGATCACAATACCAGATATTAAGTTATACTTCAAAGTCATTGTAATCAAAACAGCCTGGTTCTGGCACAAGAACAGACATACAGATCAATGGAATGAAACAGAGACTCCAGAAATTGACCCACGTCATTATGCTCAGTTAATATTTGACAAAAGAGGCAAAAGCATACAGTGAAGTCAAGACAGTCTCTTCAATGAATGATGTTGGGAAAATTGAACAAATATATGTGAAAAAAATGAAACTAGACCATCAACTTATACCCTACGTAAGAACAAACTCAAACTTAAATGTAAGACATGAAACCATAAAAATCCTAGAAGAAACCATAGGCAGCAAAATCTCAGACATCTCCCATAGCAATATGTTTGTGGATCCATCTCCTAGGGCAAAGGAAACTAGGAGAAAATAAATAAATAGGGATACATCAAAATAAAAGCTTCTGTGCAGCAAAAGAAAACATCTACAAAACAAAAAGGGAGCCCATTGTATGGGAGAACATATTTGGCAATGATACATCTGACAAAGGGTTAATATCCAAAATATTTAAGGAACTCATACAATTTAACAAAAGGAAGACAAACAATCCAATTTAAAAATAGGCAAAGGATCTAAAGAGACACTTCTCCAAAGCAAACACACAGGTGGCCAAGAGACATATGAAAAAATGCTCCAAGTCACTAATCATGAGAGAGATGTATATGAAAACAACAATGAGGTATCATCTCACACCTGTAGAATGGCTATCATCAACAAAGCAACAAATGACAAGTGCTGGCGAGGATGTGGAGAAAAGGGAACCTTAGTACAGTGCTGGTGCAGCCATTATGGAAAACAGTATGGAGTTTCCTCAAAAAATTAAATATGGAACTGCCATTTGACCCAGTGATCCCAACTTCTAGGAATATATCCTAAGGCACCAGAAACACCAATCAGACAGAATGTGTGCACCCTATGTTCATAGCAGCACAATTTACAATAGCTAAGATCTGGAATCAGCCCAAGGGCCCATCAGCAGATGAGTGGGTAGAAAAGCTGTGAAACATTCCCCACGGAATACTGTGCAGCTGTATAAAAGAAGGATGCCTTTCCCTTGAGACAGCATGGAGGACCTGGAGAGTATCATGCTAAGTGAAATAAGCCACCCAGAGAAAGACACATATCACATGAACTCACTCATATGTGGAATCTAATGAACAAAACAAACTGATGAACAAAATAGATGAAAAGACATAGAAGCATGGAACAGACTGTTGAATCTTAGAGGGAAGGTGGGGTGGGTGGGTGGGAAAAGATTAACCAAAGACCTTGTCGGCATCTATGCATAACCCATGGACACAGACAAGAGGGTGGTGAAGGCCTGGGGCAGGAGTGGGCTGGAAGGGGTCAATGGGAGAGAAAAAAGGAACACATGTAATACTTTCAACAATAAAGATTAAAAAAATAAAAGGTGTAACCAAACCAGAGAGATGGCCTAGAATAGAGGCTGGCACTAGGGCTGAAAGGAGGGCAGACCCAGCTGGTGGCAGAGGGGAAAGAATCCTGAGCTCTCTGTGTCTTCACTGAAGACAGGCACCTCGCCTCACCCAACCTTCCAATAAAGCTGAGAAGCAAAGACACGTGGTGGCTGGTGGGGATAGAAATGCCATCTTGGTTGCTGGTGAAGGCTGAGTTGTTGGATATGGCTCTGTGGACCATCCACCCCAACCGAGAGCCAGGTAGGCTTCCCCACCATGGCGTGGAGTGGCAGGCTCCACACACGGAAGTGGCCATGGGGGCCCGTGAGGCTGTGGGTGCCACAGAGAGGCCTGGGGCAGCGTGGGCTCTGCATTCAGTCTGATCTTTAACAGATGAAAAGCCAGTAGAAGCTGAGCTGCCCCATGCATGCTCCCCAAGCGTCCACTGGACCCATCTGCGCCCCTCCCAGGAGAGAGGGAGTGAAGGAGAGGGACACCAAGGGAGACACTAGTGAGCTCTCTCCATGTGGAAGGAGTGGCCGAGGAGGATGCACTGCTCCAACCCAGGGGCCTGGGCTCCAGCTCTGACCAGTCCGCCTGCCTCCTCCTGGGGCCACTCAGCCTCAGAGGTCTCTGCCTCTGCCTCATTTGACACTGTCCCCTCCCCGCGCATTGCCCTGGGTTCAGAAGGTGCAGGTGCTGGAGCAACGGGCTCATTCATTGTCTGGGACGGAGAGCATGATGGTGTTTCTAGAAATTTCTTCTGCTTTGGATCTTGGTGTCCAAGGACAATTGCTATGTGCCTATGGAAGTTAGCCATAGGAGTTAAATGACAAAGATATGAAAATCCCAAGGGCAGTGCAGAACTCGGAACTTTGACGTGGCAACACCACAAACGTGTCCTGCGCAGTCTGGTTGCAGGTGTGTAGGTCCTCTAGCTGTTGCCACTATTTCACGTGTAGCCCAGGGGCTGCTGAGGCCTCCAACCCCCACATACAGGTAAACTTGGAACAAAATCATCAATCCTCAGCCTGACCCAGAGGCTGTAATTTCTGGGCTCCTCACAGTGAGTTGATTCCTTGTCCCCTCCTGCACCCATCCCAGCTCTCTCCATCCTGCTCCGTGCCAGCCGGGCACAGAGCTCAGCCCTCCATGGAGGCCCATGAGGACACATGAGCACCAGCATTCCTCACGTCTGGAAACGTTGCTGGGACATGTGGCATCAGGAGAGCACACTGCACTTCCTCCCTCAATTTAGTGTAATGAAGGCCTACTGCATGCCAGCCGCTGCCCTAGCCTGGGTACCTCGGTAACAAACGCATTCATACCTTCATGGAGCTTCTGTCTGGTGAGCAGTAAAGAGCAGGGCTGTGCTCCTTGCTCGCTGCGGGGAGACGGGGCTAAAGCATTTGTTTGTTGGTGCGAAGCCTTTAGTATCCTCTCCTCCAGCCCCAGGCCTGGCTGAGCCCGCAGAGAGGGAGCCACAGGGTCAAACAGGCTGCAGTGCCCAGGGACCTCAGACTTGCAAGGAACTTCGCAGGAATGAGAAATAAACTCCTTTAACACAACTAAGACTATAGACAGCAAGCCTCCCAGGACTCCGGACCTCGCTGCTCCCTCCGTCTCCCTCTGAGCATCAGCCAGGCTGCCCCTTGCCCCGCACAGAACAGTTTCTACAGTGCCAAGCCCCCGGGATCTCAGCCCCTCCTTCTAAAAGCTAAGGAAGTCTAATTTGCAACCTCATTGTAAGCGCCCTGAGGCCGGGGGCTGGGGCTGCAGCCCCTGCAACCAGTCCTTCGGTGCTTGGATAAAGACTGACCACAGTCAGTTCTCCTTAAGGCACTAGTTGTGTCCTGAAAGGTCACCTTGAACCTCAAGCAGCAAACTCTCAGCCTGTGTCCCAGGCTTTGTGGGCCTCTCCTCCCATTCCCAACACTGAGCAATGCCTAGCTTTGTTTCGTGTGCATTTCTGTGTAAAGACGCCTTATTTAGTGCACGTTTGGCTTCGTTCACACTAAGCTCCCAGCTAGCAT
>PVJC01051517.1:0-11440 GCA_004026665.1 Murina feae
GCCTCCGTACCTCTGTACTTTGCTTCCGCTGCTGCTCTGAGTCTCAGACTCTTCTCTGGTTGTAGGATTTTCACTCAGCCAGCCGTCCTGCTGGTGCGAGTGGTGTCCGTGTGTTCTTTTCGCGGTTTTTCTGAAATAGTTGTTCACAGCTGCATATGCGGTGTCTACCCTATGCCGCCATCTTGTTTCTCCTATTTTTTCTTTCTGATTCTTGTGACAGACTATTAACCGGTTCGAAAGTCCCAATCTTAGGTTTTTTTTAACCCAAGAGGAGTGGTGAGGAGGACACCACAAAGACAAGAAATGATAGTATTTGATATATCCGTGAAAACAGGGAAAAGCAGCACATTCAGCCTACCCTTGTCCTCTCTTTTATTACCCATCTACAGTTATCTTAATATTTTTCCAACTATTTTAACAAGTAAGTATTAGTCCTAGTATTTATGGGTATTGTGAACGTTAGTTAATATAACAGATAGTTATAATCAAAGAACTTAATAGTCTTGGCCCTGGCCAGTTTGGCTCAGTGGATAGAGCACTGGCCTACAGACTGCAGGGTAACAGGGTCGATTCCCGGTCAGGGCACATGCCTGGGTTGTGGGCTCAATCCCCAGTAAGGGGTGTGCAGGAGGCAGCCAATAAATGATTCTCATCATTGATGTTTCTATCTCTCTTTCTCCCTTTTTCTTCCTCTCTGAAATCAATAAAAATAATTTTTAAAAAAAACGTATAGTCATGTAAAATAAAGACATTAAACAAGTAAATTAAAATAAATGCGTAATTCTAACCCGTGGTGCTATGAAGGTTAAGAAACAGAACTACTTTAGACTGAATGTTCAAAAAAGTCCTCTCTGAAAAAATAACATGTAAATAAAGACTTGAAAAGCATAGGAAGGTGGCAAGTTCCAGGCATAAATAAAAGTGTCAGTGGAGCCCTCGCCAGTTTTGCCTGGTGGATAGAGCATCAGCCTGCGGACTGAACCTTGGTTGCGGGGACATCCCCGGTAGGGGGTGTGCAGGAAGCAGTTGGTCAATGTTTCTCTCTCATCAATGTTTCTGGCTCTCTATCTCTCTCCCTTCCTCTCTGTAAAAAAAAAAAAATCAATAAAATATATATATTTTTTGCAAGTGTCAGTAGAAGCAAAGAATATCAATTAAAAAAAGGCAAAACATGTTGGGGGGGGGGGTTGGGAGGATAAGGACACATGTAATACCTTAATCAATAAAGAAAAAATTTTTTAAAAAGGCAAAACAAAGGAACCAGGTTATACATCATGCAGAGCCTTACAAATCATAGTAAGCTACTCCACTCCACTCATTTCCAGCAACTATTCCAATCAGTTAAAGATCCAGTTCAATCTTCCTTGAAACCCTGCCTCATCCACTTTATTCAGAATAAATTTCTCCATAGTTACTTTAACATGAGTTTCCCAACTCCTAAAGGCAACTTCTCTTTAAAAAAAGACAGCATAGCCCTGACCGGTTTTGCTCAGTGGATAGAGCATTGGCCTGCTGACTCAAAGGTCCCAGGTTCGATTCCGGTCAAGGGCATGTACCTTGGTTGCGGGCACATCCCCAGTGGAGGGTATGCAGGAGGCAGCTGATTGATGTTCCTCTCTCATTGATGTTTCTAACTCTCTACCCCTTTCCCTTCCTCTCTGTAAAAAATTCAATGAAATATTAAAAAAAAAAAAAAAAGACTGCATTAAAAAAAAAAAAAAGACAGCATAAAAATAAAAATTTTTAAAAAGACAGCATGGATGCCCAGCCGGTGTGCTCAGTTGGTTGAGCATTGTCCCATACACCAAGAGTTGATTCCTGGTCAGGGCACATGCCCAGGTTCCAGGCTAAACTCCCACCCAGGAGAGGACGTACAGGAGGCAGCGAATCAATGTTTCTCTCTCTCTCCCTTTCCGTTCCTTTCTCTAAGAAATTAAAAACTTAATTTTAAAAAAAAAAAGCATGGTTAATGAAAAGTACAATGAGGACAAATAACAACCAAATGCTAGTTCTAGCTCTGCTTATTAGCTGTGTAACCTTGGCCAAATCATTCCATTTATCATTTTTTGTGAAGAAATATTAAGTTATACAGTGTTCACATAGCTTCAGAAGTAGATCATCATTATTGTATTGTATAAATTCAACACAATTCTATTCCAACTACACAAGCAATGCACTATTATCTCCTGTAAACCTGGATGCAATGCTTATAATACTTGAAGAGTGTTTCATGTTGTGTTGCTTTTTTAAAAAAAATATATTAATTTTTTACAGAGAGGAAGGGAGAAGGATAGAGAGTTAGAAACGTCTATCAGCTGCCTCCTGCACAGCCTCTACTAGGGATGTGCCCGCAACCAAAGTACATGCCCTTGACCAGAATCAAACCCGGGACCCTTCAGTCTGCAGGCCTACACTCTATCCACTGAGCCAAACTGGTCAGAACTTGTGTTGCTTTTTGAGCACCCATATAATATTGTTAAGTGGTTTTCAAGCTTATTTATAAAGCATCTATACTTTTCTCCCCAAAAGAAATCTTACATCCCAATGAATGAAACAGACCAAAATAAGCTTTTCCTTTTGAAACAAGGAAAAAGGTTCCAAAACTCCCCTCAACCCTTGAAATAGAGTCAATTCCATTCCAAGGAACAGTTTATACACCAAGGCTCATTACTGAAAATCTGGAAGAGGAAAGAATTAAGGACAACATCCTGTGGCTTGCTAATAGTAAAGTCCCTGCAGGTTGACAAAAAAATATATCTCATCTTTTTCAGAAGGATAGCATCAGATTCTGTCAGGCATCTTAATGTAAAAATCTAATCTAATCTAATAAAAGAGTAATATTGAAATAGATGTTTCTACAGGACACCTAAAACACGCCCACCAGCCAATCAGAGTAGCTGTATGCAAATTAACCCAGCCAAGATGGAGGCTGGCAGTCACAGAGCTAGAGTAAACAGGCAGCTTCTGTTGCAGCAGGAATAAGCTGTCTGCTGGCCAGCTGAGACTCTCTGTGCTCCAGGCAATATACCTGCAATATTGTTGCAATTATAGAAACCTCCGAACTGAAGCAAACAGCAGGCCTGGGCACGACTACAAAGGCAACATTCTTTCAATTATAGAAGCCACAGAGCTAAAGCAGACAGGAGGCTTCGTTACCTGCCTAGGCCTCGGCTTAAAGGAACAGTATCAATTATAAAAGATAAATAAACCCCAGGAACCTGCTTCCAGACAGCCTTGCTGGGATGTTGGGTCAATGGGAGCTGTGGGCAGCCTGAAAGCCTGAAAAAGCCCCTCAGCCCATCACTCATGCTGGCCACACCCCAATGAGGTGAGGGTCCCCACTGAGGGCTGTGGACAGCCTGAAAACAGCCCTCAGCCCGCCACCCAGGCTGGCCAGGTACCCCAGTAGGGACGTGAACCCTGAAGAGATTGTGGCCAGCCTGCAAACAGCCATCAGCCCCTCACCCAGGCTGGCCAGGTACCCCGGTAGGGACCCAAACCTGAAGGGACTGTGGGCAGCCTGAAAACGCCCCTCAGCTCCTCACCCAGGCTGACCAGGCACCCCAGTAGGGACCCAAAACATGGAAGGGGCTGTGGGCAGCCTGAGAACACCCCTCAGCCCACCATCCAGGCTGGCCACACCCCAATGGGGTGAGGATCCACACTGGGGGGCTTGGCCAGCCTGCAAACTGCCATCAGCCCCCTCACCCAGGCTGACCAGGCACACCAGCAGGTGGACATCCCCAGAGGGGTCCCAGAATGCGAGAGGGCACAGGCCAGGCTGAGGGATTTCCCAAGTGCACAAATTTTTGTGCACCGGGCCCCTAGTGTTATATATGTAGTAGCATTTCCATGTTTTATCATATTAGTTTCCAGGTCAAAGAAAAAAATGAAATTGGTTTAACGTAAGTTACTTAGTAATGCCGTGTCTATTTTTTACTATCCTCCCTTTCACTCTTTGTCTTTACTAGGTGATTAATAGTGGCAAGTTTCTCATATAGTTCCCAAAATGAGGAGGAAAAAAATAACCTAAGACAATACTTGCTAATTTCTGTTCTTCTGTAAACTTAAGAGCTACAGCTTCACAATCACAAAAACATAGCTCTATCACCTTCACTGGAATCTTTCAAGACCTGGAGATTTTAACTTTTTTTTTTTTTTTTTTTTTTTGAGATTTTAACTCTTAACACCACTAAGTATGTTCTCATTATTTCTAACAATCTGGAAGTTAAATTCCATGATTTATCCTGCCAGTTTGGGGACTCCTCTTAGAAGGCAAAACGAAAGCGAAGTATTATTAGAGTAAAACAACACTCTGCTGACCACCAGGCTCTATTATACTACTCTACTGTCCACTACCCCTTACTATTTTTATACTTTGAACAAAACTTAAAAAGCACTATTATCTTAAGTATCTTCTTAAGTCTCAATTTTTTTGAATCTAGTACTTACTACTGCTCATATACTTCAACATTCATCATTTGTTACTAAACCGTTCTCAATAATCAAAACATGGCTCATGAAGCTGGCAGCAAAGTTACCCAGAATAAAAAGTACACACCTGAAAAAGAAAAAGGGGGAAAAAAAGTACCCTCCTGTTTTGTCCTATGGTGGTTCAGAACCAGTACATTGCTAAATCAAATCCACATCTGATTTACTTTATTTTTAAATTTTATCATATTGCCAGATTTCCTCCCAGATACACTGTATGAGGAACTCAACAATATGACTTCAAATATTCAAGGTGACAATCAGATAATTACACAAAGACATATAGTAACACAACATCTGTCAATTGAAAATTAAGTTTACAATATAATCAAATAATGGAATATGACCTTTAAGGCATTAAAAATTATAATAGCCCTGACCATCGACCCGTAGACCAAAAGGTGGCTGGTTCACTTCCCATCAGGGAATATACCCAGGTTGCGGGTTCGATCACCAGTTGGGGCACGTGCAGGAGGCAATTGATCAATGTTTCCCTCTCATATCAATGTTTCTCTCTCTCCTTCCCTTCCTCTCTCTAAAATCAATTTTAAAAAACTACATCCCTCCCTCCCTTCTACACTCTCTAAAAAACAAAACAATGGAAAAATATTTCCCGGTGAGGATTAACAAAGCAAGACAAATTATAATTTAATTGTATATTGACATGGAAAGGTGCCTACATCATCATAAAAATGATATAAAATAACCTGTAATTGGTTTATTTACACAAAATAGTGTGTCTAAGGAAAGAGAAAAGAATGACATAAGAGATGTTCACAATAAGTCATTTCTTTGGTAAGTAGTTTCAGACTCTCCTAATTTTATTATTTCCTGCACTATTTGATTTTTTTCTAAAAAAAAAGGAGGCACCCATTTTAGAAATGAGTAACAACAAAGCTACTTTCTTTCTTTGAAAAAAGACTGAATAATCTGGTAACAACAAAGCTACTTTCTTTCTTTGAAAAAAGACTGAACAATCTGGTAAGTAACAGGGGTTTTTAAGTTTTCTCCTGCCACCAATTACTACATGCAACACTTCCAAAAACCTAAACCAGATTAAAATGAAGCACTCACTGCTAAAAACTACTCCAAATCTCCAATAGATGAGAGCTCATGGGGCAATATTGGAATCAAAACACTTGTTTGCATACTAAAATAGTATGCATAGAAGACACACTTCAAAAGGAGCTCTAGCTTCAGTATTGGAAAGCCACCAGGGTATTATCTTCTGGCTCTATGAAACTTCAATGTCAACTGTTTCCACAAATTTGCCCCAATACTCTTTAGTAAACAGTCTCCCTCACATCAGCTTGCCAAAACACTCACTCTAGTTCAGCTGCTCCAGTTACCTTGGTTTTTAGTTCAAATATTCTAACAGGAAAAATCTGACTAACAGCAGCCCCACAAATCCGTAAGGTCAAAAGTTTACCTGTAATCTAAGCAGCAATGGCTGGGAAATGTGTCTTCCAGGGGCTGTAAGAATGACAAATTCTCCAGTAGAGGTTATAGCCACTAAGAGTGGTAGAAGAGAAACCTGTCTTCTACCGCTATAAGGAAAGTGCAAGAATGGGCGAGGTTTATACTACAGCAATTCTCAATTAACTGAATACTATACATTTAGAAACTGTTTTTAATTTCAATGGAATTTGAATTTAAAAAAATAACATTAACAGATGATCACATTGAAAGACAAAGTCCAATAATTTTCCTGGCATATAAAGCCCAAAATAAAAGTAATTTAGCCAAATTTCATCCCATATCTCACCTCCTACATAGAGAACAAAGTTTTGCTTTTTGCATTGTCTATCAATTTAGAACATAGTTGGTTAGGGTGGGTACTTTGTATAAGCATATACCTACTGGCTTATGAATAAGATAAAAAACAACACAGCAAGATGGCGGCATAAGGTAAACACCGTAAATGCAGCTGTGCACAACCATTTCAAAATAACCACGAAAAGAAAACACAGACACCACTCACACCCACAGGAAGGCTGGCTGAGAGAAAATCCTACAACTAGAAAGAAACTGAGACTCAGAGGAGTGGCGGAAGGAAAGTACAGAGGTACGGAGGCGCGCGCACGGGGCTCGGGGAGAGGGCTGGCGCCGGACGACGCGTTTCTTTTTCAAACCGGAGAGAGCCACAAGCTCCCAGCGGATCTGAACTCCAGTTCCAGGCGAGTTTCTGAGGACCCAGACACACACCCAGAGAATGAGGACTGACTGGCACCGGGAGGAAATCCAAAGTGGGTTTCTTTCAGCGTTGCTTGCAGCAATTACCATGGGACACAGAGACCCAGAGTCTCTTAGCGCAGGGCTGAGAAGGGGCCATAGCTATTTGCTCCGCCCAGCCCTGCAGACTCCCCGAGGCCCCGCCCTCCCCAAGCTGCATCAGAGGCTTTTGTATATAAAAGGCTGAGTAGCCTAAGGCAAAGGCTAAATCAACACCTCCTTAAAGATATAAGAGCCAGCCTCACCCAGTGGCCAGAGTGGGACCATCCTAAATAAAACTCAGATATACAAGGAACACAGTCAGGGCAGACACAGTGAGCACAAAAGCCCCACTGAAACAACTCTTGCCCCCATAAGGGTGTCTCCAACACAGAAGTTCTCCCACTGTAGACACAGCTGATTCACATAACCAAGCGGCTTGGATGTCATTTCCTCTCAGTGATCACCTAACACAAAGCCACTCTATCAGCCCAGGGAAGCAGCCAAAATGCGGAGACAAAGAAACGGATCACAAATGACAGAAAATGAGGAAAGCAAACGACAGGATATAGAGTTCAAAACCAGGGTTATAAGGTTTTTCAAAAATTGTTTGGAAACCGCTGATAAACTTAGTGACACCCTCAATAAATCTACTGAGACTCTGGAGGATATGAAAAAGGACCAACCAGAAATTAAGCATACACTGACTGAAATAAAGAATATTATACAGACATCCAACAACAGATTAGAGGAACGCAAGAATCAAGTCAAAAAAATTGAGATATGAAGAAGCAAAAAATACCCAAATGGATAAGCAAAAAGAAAAAAGAAATCTAAAAATATGAAGACAGTGTAAGGAGCCTCTGGGACAACTTCAAGCGTACCAACATCAGAATTATAGGGGTGCCAGAAGAAGAGAGAGAAAGATATTGAAAACATATTTGAAGAATAATGACAGAAAACTTCCCCTACCTGGTAAAAGAAATAGACTTCCAAGTCCAGGAAGCACAGAGAACCCCAAACAAAAGGAATCTAGAGAGGACCACACCAAGGCACAACATAATTAAAATGCCAAGAGCAAAAGACAAGGAGAGAATTTTAAAAGCATCAAGAGAAAAGCAGTCAGTTACCTACAAGGAGGCACTCAACAGAAACTTTGCAGGCCAGAAGGGAGTGGCAAGAAATATTCAAAGTGATGAATATCAAGAACCTACAGCCAAGATTACTTTACCCAGCAAAGCTATCATTCAGAATTATTAAAGGTCGGATAAAGAGTTTCACAGACAAAAAAAAGAAGCCAAAGGAGTTCATCACCACCCAACCAGTATTATATGAAACGAAGGGCCCCGTTGTGCCCTCTCACAGTCTAGGAACCCTTGGGGGAATGTCCACCTTCTGGCTTAGGTCCGATCCTTTTCGTGATCACAGGTCAAGGGGGAGAAGCCTCCTGTCTGTGATTGCAGGTAGAGGGAGAGAAGCCGCCTGTCTCTGATCACCTAGGCCTGCGATCACACACAGGCAGCTTCTCCTTGCACCTGCGATCAGGGACAGGCGGCTTCTTCAACTCCCGGCAGACGCTAGCCTCAGGCACTGGAGCCGGTCTTTGTCTCCCCTGCCTTCTGAGTCTCCAACAGGCCTGCAGTGGCCAGAGCCGTAATGCTTGTGTGCTAGCTGTGGCTGCAATGCAAGTATCCCGGCCCTGGCCTCCGCCATCTTTGTTGGGTTAATTTGCATATTTGATCCTGTCTGGTTGGTAGGCGTGGCTTGTGGGTGTAACAGAGTGAGGGTCAATTTGCATATTTCTCTTTTATTAGATTAGATGCTGAAAGGTATCCCTTGAGAAGAGGAAGAAGAAAAATATAAAAACTATGAACAACAAATACGTATCTATCAAGTGAATCTAAAAATCAAGTGGAAAAAAAAATCTGATGAACAGAATAACTGGTGAACAGAATAGAATCAGAGGCATAGAAAGGGATTGGACTGACAATTTTCAGGGGGAAAAGGGTGTTGGGGGTGCGGGAAGAGACTGGACAATAATCGTACACCTATGGATGAGAACCAGAAGGGGGGTAAGGACAGAGAGTGGGGTGGGAACTGGGAGGAGGGGAATTATGGGGGGGGGGGGGGAAGAGGAACAACTGTAATAATCTAAACAATAAAGATTTTTTTTAAAAAAGTGGACATACAGATGGCCAAGAGACATATGAGAAAATGCAAATTAAAACAACAATGAGGTATCACCTCAAACCTGCCAGAATGACTACCATCAACAAATCAACAAATGGTATGTGCTGGTGAGGATATACTACACTGCTGGTGGGAATGCAGACTGGTACATTTCCATTATGGAAAACAATATGGAGTTTCCTCAAAAAATTAAATATGGAACTGCCATTTGACCCAGTGATCCCACCAATCAGCAAGAATGTATGCACCCCTATGCTCATAGCAGCACGATTTACAATAGCTAATATCTGGAAACAGCACAAGTGCCCATCAGTAGATGAATGGATAAAAAAGCTGTGGTACATTTTTACCATGGAATACTATGCAGTAGTAAAAACAGAAGAATCTCTTATCCTTTCAGACAGCATGGCGGATAAGTAGAGTTATCATCCTAAGTTAAATAAGTCAGAGAAAGACAAGTATCACATGATCACACTCATATGTGGAATCTAAGTAACAACATAAACTGATGAACGGAGTGGATCCAGAAACTGAAAAGCATAGAACAGGCAGCAGAATCTCTGAGGGAAGGCGGGAGAAGATGAGTGGGTGGGAAGTAATCATCCAAGAATCTGTGTGCATGTATGCATGGCCCAAGGCCACAGACAATGGAAGGGAGGGGCCGGGGGGACTGGAAGAGGTCAATGGTCGAAAATGTAATACTTTCAACAATTTTGAAAAAAGGTAAAAAATAAAATAAAATATAAAGAATCAACCAATGCCCTAGCCTATTTGGTTTAGTGGACAGAGTATCAGCCTAAGGAAGGAAGGGGCCCAGGTGCAATTCTGGTCAAGGGCACATGCCCAAGGTTGTGGGCTCAATCCCAATAGGGGGTGTGTGCATGAGGCAGCTGACCAATGATTCTCATCATTTATGTTTCTCTCTCTCTCTCTCTCCCTTCCTCTCTGAATTAAAAATATTTTTTCAAAAAAGGAATCAACTAATGTATGCATAAATAAGTGGAACAAATCTCTCTCACCCCTCTTCCCCCTCCCCCATTCTATCCCTCTCTAAAAAAAAAAAAAAAAAACAATTTTAAAAGACTATAAGCTTTTAGAAACTTAAAAAATAAGTGAAATAAATCACTACTGATTATAGGTCCATGAATATTGATTTCTTTATCTAGGCAATTTTACACCACAACTTTTCATTAACTAAAATGTTTACTAAACACTACTATCAGGACTAGAAAAAGAATAAAACATGACTTCTAACTTTAAGGAGTTCACCATTCAGCAATAGAGGCTTATTTTTTTATATCTAATCTACTACAAGAGTAATACGCTAATTGTGTCACTCTGCTACATCCCAAGCCACGCCCACCAGTCAATGAGAGTGACTATATGCAAATTAACCCAACCAAGATGGTGGCCAGCAGCCACAGAGCTGGAACAAGCAGGAGGCTTCATTGCCCCAGCGATGGAGGAAGCTGCCTGCCTAGGCAGGCTGTAGCCTCCGATGAAGGCAACAAAGTTTCAATTATAGAAGATAAATAAACCCCAAATACCTGCTTCCAGCCAGCCTCCTTGGGAGCTTGGGTGGCTTGGGGCTGTGGCCAGCCTGCAAACAGCCATCAGCCCCTACCCAGGAAGGCTCCACCCTCATGGGGTTACGGTTCCTGCTAGGGACTTGGCCAGCCTGCAAACAGCCATCATACCCTCACCTAGGCTGGCCAGGCACTCCAGCAGGGACCCATACCCTGAAGGGGATGTGGCCAGCCTGAAAATGGCCCTAAGCCCCTCACCCAGGCTGGCCAGGCACCCTAGCAGGGACCTGCAACCTGAAGGGACTGTGACCAGCCTGCAAACAGCCATCAGCCACTTACCCAGGCTAGCCAGGCACCCCAGCAGGACCCCCCTCCCTGAAGAGGATGTGGCCAGCCTGAAAATGGCCCTCAGACCCTCACCCAAGCTGGCCAGGCACCCCAGTAGGGAACTGAACCCTGAAGAGGATGTGGCCAGCCTGAAAAGGGCCCTCAGCCCCTCACCCAGGCTGGCCAGGAAAACCAGCTGGACCCCCACCCTGATCCGGGACACCCTTCAGGGCATACCAACCGCCACCCACTCATGCACCAGGTCTCTATCCTATATAATAAAAGGGTAATATGCAAATTGACCCTAACAGCAGAACAACTGGGAATGACTGGTCACTATGACACACACTGACCACCAGGGGGCAGACACTCAATGCTGGTGCTGCCCCTGGTGGTCAGTGTGCTCCCACAGGGGGAGCTCTGCTCAACCACAAGCCAGGCTGACAGCTGCCAGTACAGTGGTGGTGGTGGTGGTGGGAGCATCTCCTGCCTCCTCAGCAGCACTAAGATTGTCTGACTGCAGCCTAGGCCTGCTCCCCGCTGGCAAGTGGACATCCGCCAAGGGCTCCCAGGCTGCCAGAGGGATGTCTGACTGCCAGCTTAGGCCCGATCGCCCAGGGAACGGGCCTAATCCAGCAGATGGACATCCCCTGAGGGTTCCAATACTGTGAGAAGGCACAGCCGGGCTGAGGGAC
>PVJC01051518.1:0-11419 GCA_004026665.1 Murina feae
TGAAGGAACTATTTTGACTCTCCATTGTATGCTCTTGCCTCCTTTGTCAAATATTAATTGAATGTAATGGCTTGGATCAATTTCTGGGGTCTCTGTTCCATTGTTCTGTATGTCCGTTCTTATGCCAGTTTCAGGCTGTTTTGATTACAGTGACTTTGTAGTATAGTTTGATATCTAATATTGTGATCCCTCCAATTTTGTTCTGATTATCAGGATTGCTGAAGCTATTCAGGGTCTTTTTGGTTTCATGTACATTTTTGGAGTATTTATTCTAATTTGTACGGTATGCTGTTGTTATGTTAATAGGGATTGCATTAAATCTATAGATTGTTTTGGGTAGTATGAACATTTTAATGATTTTAATTCTACCAATTCATGAACATGGTATATTCTTCCACTTGTTTATATCTTACTCTATATCTTTTTACTTGTAGTTTTTGAAGTATAGGTCTTTTACCTCCTTGGTTAGGTTTATTCTTATGTATCTTAATTTTTTTGTTGCAATGATAAATTTTATATATATATATATATATATATATATATATATATATATATATATTAGTTTCTCTTTCTGAGAATTCATTATTGGTGTATAAAATGCCATCAATATGTGGATGTTAATTTTGTATCCTGCTATATTGCTGAATTTTTTATTAAATCTAGTAGTTTTTTGGTGGAATCTTTAGGGTTTTCTATGTACAATATCATGTCATTTGCTAATAATGACAGTTTTACTTCCTTCTTTCCAGCTTGGATGCCTTTTATATTTTCTTCTTGTCTGATTGCTGTGGCCAAGACTTAAAGTACTCTCTCTCTCTCTCTCTCTCTCTCTCTCTCTCTCTCTCTCTATATATATATATATATATATATATATATATATATATATATATAATGCAAAGTGTCCCCGCGGGAGTTTGTCACTCACTATGACGTGTGCTGACCACCAGGGGATAGTGCGGAATGAAGGAAGGCCCTGGATGGCAGCTGATAGTTGGGGAAGGGAGGCCCCAGCCGGCACCACTAGGGACCCTACCCGTGCATGAATTTCATGCACTGGGCCTATAGTCTTGAATAAGAGTAGTGAAATTGATATCCCTGTCTTGTTCCTGTTCTTAGAGGAAATGGTTTTAGCTTTTTCTTATTGAATATGATGTTGGTTGTAGGTTTTAAACTGGGGACAATTTTGCCTTTCCTCTCCCCTGATTTTGTGGGACATTTGACAATGTTTGGAATCTTTTTAGTTGAGGTATTCTGAGGGGAGAGGAACTATTGACGTCTAGTGCATACAGTTTGGGAATGATGCTAAACACCCTACAATGCACAGAGCAATCTCTACAACAAAGAATTATATAGCCCCAAATATCAATAGTGTTGTGGTGGAGAAACACTGGCTTAGAGTGACAACACCACTGTGGGTTCCAGACCCTTTTGTATGGACTAAGACTCTGAAGTGATAATGGGATACCTGAGCCTCAGGTAAGCACTTGAGAATGCTTAGCTAAAAGATACACATTTTTTACGTTTTGCTCTTTTTATTATTATGTGTATAAGAAATGAAAGCTCAGAGTTTTTCAGGGCTTTTTAAGGGCTATTTTGGAAAATTTCAATGATCTTTTAAAGAAAATTACACAAACGAAATGTTGTGTACTATTACCATTATATAATTACTCTAACATGGTCTGAGCTGTCATTCTGAATGGGTCTGTAAGAAATAATTAGTGTTTTGTTAGCATATAAAATAAGAGAGAATAGCTTTATAAAACTAGTGTTCAGCTCTAGTTAGTTTGGGTCAGTAGATAGAGCTTTAGCCTGCAGACTGAAGGGTCCTGGATTTGATTCCAGTCAAGAGAACATGCCCAGGCTGTGGGCTTGATTCCCAGTAGGGTGCATGCAGGAGGCAGCCAATTAATGATTCTCTCTCATCTCTGATGAATCTGTCTCTCTCTCCCTCCCTCTTCCTCTATGAAATCAATACAAATGTATTAAAAAATATTTCAAAACCAGCATACAATTGTGGATATACTTTGAGGAATGCACTGAGGATATGCTGGTGAGGTCAAAGCTACAACCAGTTGAATCAAATCATAATTTGAATCAGTGGAAAACTTCAGTGGGCTAAGCTCTGTGAGGAGCACAGCCTGGTTTCTAGGAGCAGAAGGCAGAGACATGGAGATGGGAATGAGTACAGGTCAAGGAGGTCAAGAAGGCCCTCATGACTGGGGGACCCACCAGGGGAGATGCTGAAAGGTACAGATGGGGAAGCAGGTGGGACCAGCCATGTTAGAAATTTAGATCTTTATCATAAGGCACTAAGAACCATTAAATTAATCAGAAGCGTAAGGTACAGTTTTTCTGTTTTACATAATCACTCTGGTTGCAGAATGGAAAGTAGATTGGGGGAGGGGAGTAATTTTGTTGTTCTTATTTCCATTATATAAGTGATATCCCATGACTCCACAAACAGGTTTTTAAGATGAAGGAGAGGCCTGTCTATATCATCCTGGAGTGTGAGGCAGGCTTCGTCACCAGATTGATGAAACCAATTGAAAATTCTAATAATGGTGTCCTGAAGGTACAGTGAGGTCTGAATTGGGAAAAGTAGGCATAACTCCCAAATCCATGGAATTAGATAAAAGGCATAAACCAATATAGGTACTAAGGCAGGGAATTCAGTGATGGAGAAACACCATACGGCAAGAAGAAAGGGCCTGGAAGGATCCCCACACTGTGGTGCACTTCCTGGGACCTCCATGGACACAGCAGTGCAGGCACCCTTCCCGCAGATGCCTTCTCTCTAAGGAATAAGAGTCTCCTTGGGTTTGAGCAACAAGTCCTCTTAACTAGTTCTTGCAGATTTCCAGTGTGGGATGTGAATCTCCCAAATACTGTTCTAGTTGGCATCTTCCCCAATGTACCATTGCAGTCACCAGGATCCAAGTATTTATTGTTTAAGATTCTCTAGGTTTTCTGCTAAGGCAAGTCGCTGGGATACCTGGTGGAATATGGGGTATCAGTGTCGGGAGAAGTAGGCAGTTGGAAAGACTAGCCGAGTACCTATGAAAGGGATGGTGGAGTAGAAAGAACAGAGGCTGATGATCTCATTACCCTGGAGGTATTTATTGAAACATGAATGTCACAAGAATGAATTTTCTCACTACTGTGATGCAGTTTCACCCATGTCCTATATTTTGGGGTTTCTTATTCTATGCCATTCTGCCTGTCCAGTAGTCTTGGCCTCACACTCTGGTTTTGTTTGTTTGTTTTGAAGGAGGGCACTTAGTATCCTGGGGCATCAGTATGGGTGTCCTCACAAGCAGGGGCAACATGCACATGAGGTCTACGTAAGTGATGCTCCCAGGTGGTTCAGGCACAACCCACACAGTAGCTCAATCCTGGGGCCTTCTGAAGACTCTCAGTTCAACCAGGAAGCACATCTGGGATCTTGCTGAATGACCCACAGGGATATGCAGACAGGCCTCCCTCCTGCAGTGATAGGAAGAGTAGGGGTCTGAGTTTGAATGATGACCTCATGCAGGTGGAGAGCTGACTGGCTTGCCTGGGCGTGGTTTCCTTCTGCTCCCTGGCAGGTGAGGTCAGGTAGCCTGTAAGTGCTGGCTCTCTTCTCTGTCTGCTCCCCTAAGATCTGTGTGCTTATTTCAGGCCCTGACATCTGCCCACATTGTGCCCTCTCACCTGCTCCCTTACACAATCTCATTTCTTCTTCCTGGAAGGGGATCTCCTGCCTCGCCCTCTACCCATTTACTGATTTTATACACATAGACTCTGTTCCTCCTCTTTAGCCTTTAATCATTTTTTATCATCACACCCTATGTCCCATGATCAATATTCCTATTTGGAAATTTAAAAGCAGAACAAAGACTGCATGTTGCTCTCTGCATTCCTTCTGTAATGCAGTGGTCTGGCTGATGAAGCGAATAGTCAGGAACAGAAAAGAACCAAAACTACAAAAATGAGTATACCAGGAGGTTATCTGTTGTCTTTATGTGTTCCTTGGCTAATTGCTTGGCTCTCCTCCCTCCACCGTGAGCTCCTGAAGGTGGCAGCTGGATTTACCTGTTCTCTACAGTTTACATGGCACAGTGCCCAACACAAATAGATACTGAGTAAATCTTTGTGGGATGAATGCAGACATTTTCATTTTTGTGGACATTGCTTTTATCAGTTAGGATTATTTCAGCTGCATGTAACAGCACAGTTCCTCAGAAGCTTAGCCGCACAATGATACCCAGGATGGAGCTACACAGGTGGCCATCAGGGAGCTGCACTGCTTTCCTGCTGTTCTTTGCAGGAGGCATTTGTGTCAGTGTTTCAAGGTAGTTGGGCCACTTCCAGGCTGGACAAAGAGCAAGATCAAGGGGCAAAACTCGATGAATTTGTACCTTTTTTTGGTGTTGTTAACCTTCACCCAAGAATATTTTTCCATTGATTTTTTAGAGAGAGTGAAAGGGAGGGAGACAGAGAGAGATATATATTAATGTGAGAGGGACACATTGATTGGTTGCCTCCCGCCCACGCCCTGGATCGAGCCTACAGCAAGGTATGTGCCCTTAACTGGAATGAAACCCAGGACCCTTCAGTCTGAAGGCCAACACTCTATCCACTGAACCAAATCTGCTAGGATGAATTTGTACCTTTTATCGAGAAAAATGACTTTCCCAGAGCTTTGTCAGTACTTCAGAGACAACTGTGCAGCAGGTGCTGGAGCAGAGCAGCGCTCCAGTCAGCAAGGTCTGAGCATTCTGGAGGCAGGTGGCAGAAAATCAACAAACATACAGTAGGAAAATAACACCTTTTAAACAGGAAAAGGTGTCTGAAGTAAAGAAAACAAGGCAATGGGTTAGCGTTCAGGGAGCCCTTTGGAGTCAGTGGTCAGGGAAGCCTTCCTGAGCTCAAGGGAGAAGAAGGAGCCAGCAGTGGGGAGAGGAGCGGGGAGGGCCCGAGGCAGAGAGGACAGCCAGGAGAAAGCACTGATGCACAACACGGTAACTGAGCAGTCTGACGAGACAACACAGCCAGTGTGCTGAGACATGAAGGGACTGTGGTGCAAGATCACAAGGGATTGGACCATGTGGGGCCTGCAGGCCAGTGGAGTTTGGACTTCATTCTAAGTGAAATGAGAGGTCACTGGAGTTTGATCGATAATGTAAAGCCTCTCATGATTGCTGTACATGTATCTTAGGGCTGGAGCAGTGGTGTGGGCGTGGGACTTGGTGTGTGGGTTACACTGACAGTGGTGGGGTAGGTTGGAAGGTAGAGCCATGGGATTTGCTGTAATGCTACCTGGGATGGAGCAGGGGAAGAGAATTAAGGATCACTCCTGTACCTGTAGTAGGCAGCCTGGGCTGCCCAAACCAAGTGCAGACAGGTGGGCTTACACAGCAGAGATTTATTTCTCTGGAGGCTGGAAGTCCAAGGTCAAGGTGTCTGCAGGTTTGGTGTGTCCTGGGCCTCTCTTTCTCCTGGGCTTGAAGATGGCCACTTCCTTTCTGTGTCCTCTTTGGTTTTCCCTCTGTGCACAGGCGTCCTTTGTATATCTATCTCAGTGTGTTCAAATTCCCTCTTCGTAGAAGGACAGTGGTCAGATTGGATTAGGGCCAAAGGGCTCCTACCTCTTCCATTTAATGCAATCACCTCTGTGACAACCTTGTTTCCAGATGCAGTCACATTCTGGGGTATGGAGGTTAGGACTACAACATGAATTTTGAGAGGACGTGACTTAGCCGGTAACAGTACCTGAGGAGAAGATACCTAGATAATCCAGCAAAAGAGCTGGTTATGGAATGTAGAGACGTGCCAGAAAAGTTCAAGATACCACCAAGATAAAGGCTCCATTCCAAATAAAATCAAGAGTCTGAGATACCCTGTTGGTCAGACAGTGTCACCAGGGTTAACAATCGAGCAAAGAAATTAAAAGGAGAAACTAAGGGGTGGGAGAGAAGGAAGGAAGAGAATAGAAACGTTATGAGATGACTCTGGTTGTTTTGCTGAGTGAGAAACATTATCATGTGCAATTATATTTATTCAGATATGAACTTTTGCTCCAGATTATAAGAAATTTCATGATTACAGATGAGCTTTGATGATAACAAAATTGCTCGTTGTCTGGAGAGGGAGATGGATAAGATGACTACTGATCTGAGACTGCGGGGAGTTGGTGAAGAAGAAAGACCTGGCTCAGTGTCACAACTGGCAGCTACTTCCTTAGCTCTTCAACATCATGGCAATTCCTGTACAAGACCTACTCGCAATGGAAATACTTCATTGTTTCACCCGATAACATAAATGCTGTGTGATTATTCAGATAATATTTGTTTATGATTAAATGTTCAAACAATGCAGGGAAAATAAAAGTAAATGAAATAATCTAAAATTTCACCCCTGGAATTTTTAATGCCCATTTCTTCACACTTTGCTTTTTGCATATTTATGCACATCTATAATTCATACTATGCAAGCAAGCTATTCTGTGTGTGCGTGCGTGAATGCATGTATGAGAGCGTATGTGCGTGTGTTGGAGAATATATGTGTGAGTGTGCGTGTGTATGAGAGCATGTGTGTGAGAGAGAGCTTGTGTGTGTGTTGGAGAGTATGTGTGTGAGAGCTTGTGTGTATGTGAGCATGTGAGTGTGTGTGAGAGAGAAAGCATGTGTGCATATTGGAGAGTTTGTGTGTATGTGAGTGTAATAGTGTGTGAATGTGTACACCCTCCTCCCCTCTGTCCTCTGGGAAACATGTTAGCTGCCTGGTTTGCATCTTCTCTCTTTTCTCCATTCATATACCGACAAATAATTGTATCTACACTAAAAAACCGGTACAATTTAAAAATTAATGAGTGTTTTATGAAAATGTGATCACAAATGAATGTGTCTGTATATACACACCCCAATTTTCCTCATGTTTCTTTCTCATTTACTGCTGTTCTTTGTGAGTGTTCTGCCTTGCTATCTGAACTCACTCTCTGTGCCTGTAGAGATGCTGTAGTTTATCTATATCCCAGTGTGAGCATCAGATTCTCCTCTCAGCATTGCCATGGCACCCAGTTCCTCCTCTTCCCACCACTTCTTTATGGAGAGGTTGATGGAGTCCTGGCTGGTGGACAGGTGATGTGATTGGGTGCTCCATTAGCAACACCCACAGATTTTTCTCAGCACCCATTAATTCTGTTTAATTGTTAGCGAGTCAGAAGGGGATTCTACACATTACCATTATTAATTACACAATATAACTGGAAATATCCCATGTTATATGGAATAGATAATATACATTATTAGCTATACAATTTCATGAAATCTTAACCTCAGAGGGCAAAGTAGATAGCACTATTTGTATATAACACACACTAAACATGTTGCAATCATAAGTATAGATAAGAGTTAGTGGAAATATATTATGCTGTTAGAGTTTAATGGAAACTTGTTAAGATTTTACTTAAGTTATTATACGAAGAGCAAAGTTATGAAATTATGCAGAGGGAGAAGTTGCAGAACTATCAAGCAGATTAACTGTTGATGAGCATTTGATTATGGCATTTGATGAGCATAAGTCAGCTTGCATTCCGCCATCAGCTGACTTATGTCCATATCTGTGCTACACAGACCAGTTTGCACGACAGGCCTGCAAACTGGTGGATGAGGGCCAGATTCCAGAGTCTGGTGCACCCTGCAGGCCGCATTCCTTGTCCTCCCTGCAGGGATTCAGCCCTCAGGCCTGAAGGGCAGCTGAGGAATTGGGAAGGAGACTGTGGTAGCTGCAGAACTGCAGTGGGACGCTGAGTGGTGAATGGGTCTGGGTGCGGCTCCCACTGGAGTAATGGTGCAATAGCACTATCACCAGAATCCAGAGCTCTCCAGGAACTGGTGGCTGCTGACTGCTGCCTGTGCTTGGCTTTACTTGCAAGAGTATAAAGAGAAAAAAATCTTTTGTTGCTCAAAAATGAGCTTCCACAGATGGAATGATTTCATGATGACAAAACTTTAGCAGCTAAATATTGGCCTGGCATGTGTGTGTGTGTGTGTGTGTGTGTGTGTGTTCACATGTGCACATGGTTCTGACCTTATTTTAGCAATTTAAATACATGTCAAATCCATTCTTTCAGAACATGGTCTTCCTGCTGTGTGCAAGACTGGGCAATGTAATTGAATCTAAC
The DNA here is from genome assembly GCA_004026665.1 of Murina feae. Lineage (NCBI taxonomy): Eukaryota > Metazoa > Chordata > Mammalia > Chiroptera > Vespertilionidae > Murina > Murina feae. The sequence goes on from PVJC01051518.1 coordinate 8,168, forward strand.
CAAGGTCTTCCCTCTGTGGAAGAGACAGATGGATTTTCTATGGGGAATGTAGAATACTGGGAGGTGCCCTAGCCAGTTTGGCTAGTGGTTAGAGCATTGGCCAGCAGACTGAAGAGCCATGGGTTAGATTCTGGTTAAAGGCACGTGCCTCAAGGGCACATACCTTGGTTGCAAGCTCCATCCATGGCCCTGGTTGGGGTACATGTGGGAGCCAATCAAGACACGTGGATGTTTCTTTCTGTCTCTCCCTCTCTCTTCCACTCTCTTTAAAAATCAATGGAAAAATATCCTTAGGTGAGGTGGGTCAGGGAATACTGGGTGGTTCGGGTCAGGAAGACAGCTGTAGGAGTGAAATGACCGTCACCCTGGGAACTGTGAGGTGTGCAGGCTCATCTTTACTCTCTTGTCATCCATCATTAAGTCTAAGCAGGTCCTTTAAGCCCTCTGGAACTTATGAAGTCAGAATTTTATCAATGTAACAGGACTTGATTGACTGGCTGACTTTGAAAACCCCTTCCAGACAGAAAACAATGACTCAGAGATGAAATGACAGAAGAGTTATTACCTTCATCATCAAATGCATATACACAAAATCCATTAAATGTGAAAGCATTTGAAAATCATGTAATAAGCAAAGGAATCCAGTAAGTCCCAGAACTGAGGTTATAACTAGGTATAAATTCAACACCCTACATAATGCCCCTTAGTCATTATTGACCACACAGGTCACTGCTCTGATCATGTATTCATTCGTAAAACATTTTTGAGTTCATGCTCTGGGGGAAGGTTGCAAGGTGCTGTGGACACACAGACAGGCTGTGCACTCACAGCATGGTTTCTAAATCCCGTTTAGAAATAAGAACACACTGGGCTGTGTGGGAGAGCCCTGTTCTGTGAGTGGTGGGTGGAGAGTGTGCTGGAGTTTGCATTGGGTTTCAGGGCGGGAGGCGGGGATTCGGTGGGTGAGGGTTTGGGGGGTATCACTCTGTCAAGCAGTGGCCCGGGCCGCCCCCACCCCACCTCAGCCCACCTCGTGGACCCTGGAGGCTGGTAGGCAGGCTGGAGCAACATTAAGCGGAAAGTGCCACAGCGCGGAAGCTCCGTGCTGGAGTTCGCCCTCGTGGTATCTCACCCCAGGTGCCCAACCCTCCACGGGCCCTTGCTTTGGGAGCTCGCCATGAGGGACAGTGCCCTGCATATCTGACACACTGCTGAGAATTGAGCTCCTCCAGAGTTCCACACTTCCTTGCTCAACCAGAGAGCCACAGGCGGTGGACATGCAGCACTTCGTGCTCTTGCTCTTTGCTAAGTCTCATCTCGAAAAAGGGGGCTGAGGCCATCCCTGGCAGTGCGCCCTTCCCCAGGGCCATGATTATTGCAGGAGTTGCCACTTATTTGGGGCCGAATTGCCTGTTCTGGCCCTTGGGTACTCTCTGCCCTCTTTGTTTGGACTGATGTCTAAATATTGCCTATTGCAGATAATAAAACTGAGCTAATGCTTAAAAATAATAAAATAAAACCAAAATTGGAATATATTCCTTCCATAACAGAAATGTTATAAAAGCTTGTTGGGTTCCAGAGCTAACCCAGATAAACTAATTAAGCTGTCACGTTTTGGGGACTAAAGACACAGTAAACCACAGGCCAGAATTGAGAGTTCTAACAAATCAAATTGCCCAGAAGTTGGTATCTGCTGACACAGTTTCCCTCTTCACCCTCTTGTGGTGCAGATGTTTTTGCTCTGGAAGAATGTAATAGGATGTTTTCAACACTGAAACTCTGGCCATGGGACTAAGAAGGAAGTCCATCTCTGGGCACATGTGGTAATTTCTCATTAGGTGTGTGACCAAGTGCAAAAGAGCCATTATGAGAATAGTGCAATAAGGAACAGTGGAGGAATTGAAATGCAGGGAAATGATCTAAAACATGAAGTATAAAGAGAAAGACATTGAGGAGATTTTGGAAGCACTGATTCGTTTAACCAGAAGGTGAAAAGATGCAGTTATTGAGGAAATAAGATGTTTGGACTCAGTCACTTGTCTTTTCAACAGAACATGGGAGCCACATGACTGTTTACATTTTTGTTTTGTTTTGTTTTTGTTAATTCTAACCCAGGAATATTTTTTTCCTTTGTTTTTCAGAGAGGGTGGAAGGGAGGGAGGGAGAGAGAAAGAAAGAGAGAGAAACATCAATATGAGAGACACATCAATTGATTACCTCTTGCAAGCACCCCAGGAGCGATCCCACACCCCAGGTACATGGCCTTGATGGGGAAAATAACCCAGACCCTTCTCTAACTACTGGGAACACCAGCCAGGGCTCATTTCTATGTTTGAATGCATGACTAGTAGAGTCATCAAATCTTGTTAGATCAGTCTAAGACTATTGGGAGTTATAATTGTCAGCTTTTATGTACTGTGTGAAATCTTAACAAACCATAGGGTTTTTTTCTCTAATTGCATTTGAGACACTGTCTTCCAGAGCCCATAATGACCAACACCAAGGTGCTTGGAGATTCCACTTCTTTTATGTTTGGTTGTAGAGGACCAATCATACGATTGATTTGACCCTCCAGCAAAGTAATGAAATGAGCTGATTTTTGGATGGTTGAAACCTTTTAATAATGAAGAGAGGTCATATGTATATGTGGTTCTGCATAGATACAGATGAACAAAATGGGAAAAGGCAAATACTTTGTTATGAGATTGGAATGCTGGGTTTATATTACCCTGATTCTTAAGCAAGCAAGAGGTTGTGGTTTGAATAACTGCTGATCAGCTTAGGTAATAAGCCTTGTGACTACTTATCTTACATCTCATGCTTCCAAAACAGAGGTAAATAGCAGTCCCGCACAGATTATAATCAAGAGCCCAAGAATATGGTAAAAATGAAAATAAATAACTGAATCTAACAACAATGTAATTTTATATTCTCAGCTGACATTTGGAGAAGGCTGTAAAGCAAATTTCTTTAAACTTTTCTAGACTTGTAAAAATGTTATTGACACTTGGCCAATCCTGTTGTTATAAACATTGGCCATTTGATGACTTAAACCCACATTTTGTTGTATGTATGTTTTTTTTGGGAGTTGGATGGGTATTGGTTAAAACTTAGTGGTCTCTAAGATCGTGAAACCAAATGGAGTCCCTGTTATATTTTGTGTTCTCTTTTCTTTTTCACTTGCGATATAGTTGACATATGACATTGTATAGGTTTAGGATGTACAGTGTGTTAATTTGATATACTTATATA
>PVJC01051519.1:0-11451 GCA_004026665.1 Murina feae
TATCTATGAGATTTTTCTCTTTAATGAGGGAGGGAATTTATTACCAATATGACCTTATTACTATTATTTGTAGGCCCATATCTTGGCCAATTGCTCTTGCTGCAAACAAACTCTCTCTCTCCATTATTATTGACAATAAGATCTTTATCTTCAGTTATTTTCCTCACTTTTTTCATCTTGAAAAAATCTCCCTGTTAAGGTTTCATTGGCTAATAATAACCTTTACCTCTCTGTCCTTAATCTAGTCAATGCATAACATATATAAATGTGTGTATATATATGTTTATATAACGTTAATAACTGAAAATGTTTAAGCTTACACGTAAGTCCCACGTAAAGGAACATGCCCTGTGAAAGGGGAGTTACACTGACTCTGCATGTCAGTGTGTTTTAAACAGTATCACTGAAGTATATTAAAAGGAGAGATATCAGTAAGTTCTTTGAAGAAAAATAAAACAATTGATACTCATAGCTAATCCAGTGAGTTTTTGCTTTTCATTATTAGGGCCAAAAGACTGTTTGTGGTAGGTGAGTCCTCTCTCGGAGTGAGGAGCCAGGGAGGACTCTGCCGACCAACATGGAAATGCAGCACCGCGATTCTACCCCAGAGGTTCCGCTGCAGCTGTCTGCGTTCCCTGGCCCAGGGCCGGAGTTCTTCACAGTTCCCTCGCCTATTCCAAGAAGCCAACCTGTGCCGCAGTACTGAGCTCTCCAGCTGATGGTGTCTATAAATGGTTCAGCACAGCTGGGATGGCACGCAGCTCCTGTTTAAAGCATCAGGGGCCACCAGGGCCACCGTGGCATCCTCAACCCTGCCCGGGAGCAGCAGGTCCTAGGGGCCACCTGAGCCTCAGCAGGGAGACTCCTGCACCCTCCATCCCAGAGAAACTCTTACCAAGCCTTGAGACATCCTGCGAGGTCACCTACAGCAAGTGCACAGTGTCCTGGGGAAGGAGGAGCACCTCCTGTCATGTTTGGGAGTCCACCCTGGGCCTTGATGAGGAGAGGTGGCGAGCTGGCGATGCGTCCGTTCACAGAGCCATGGAAATGGGTGCGTGCCTCGGCATTTCTCTTTTTATTCTTAGGAAACTTCCCTCACCTTTGTTCCCAGGCAGATGGATGGAATTTTCATTATCATCTTTTCATGATCTAAGGAATCTCATTAATGACAAGTGAGATGATTTTAAAAAGAACTCTTCTAAAACCAAGGCAGTTCATTTGATTGTCTCATTGTTCAAGTTGCTTCAAAGATGAGGGCCATCTGTGTTTGATGGAGAAACTGAGGCAGGAAAAGCAGGGAGTTCAGGAAGATTTACCTGGAGCATAGCCGGCCCAGCTGATCAGAGTCTAGGTTTCCAGCGTCCTCCCCCTGCGCTCCCCACCTTGGCAAAGAGGGACTTTCCCCTGTTTTCATAGGTAAATTATTCTTCTCAGTTACACGACAGTCCTGGCTTACTTTCCATTTGCAACTTCAAATCCACTTCTAAAGCAAGAGAGTAATGGGGTTATTGTAGTAATGAACCACCCTGGGTATTTTTACTTCATCTCATGTAATTAGAATTCAGGAGATTATTTTGAAAACTGTTGGTTATGGAACAACATAATAAGGTGTTTTTTTTTTTAGACAAGTATGTCCCGCAGAGTGGAGTGGTCACATGGCATTTAGAACCCCACTTGCTGTGGGAAACAGTCCACATTTGCAGGTGAGGCCGCAGGATCAGGGTGCTCCGGGACAGGAGAGGTGATATCAGAGGAAGCCATAGCATTCAGGAGACACACTTTTTTTCCACTGGTTTTTCATTGTTGGTTTATAATTGGGCTTGAGCTTTGTTCTGTTGCCGCTCTTCTGTCTGGAAGTAGATGGTGGGAGAGAGACTGTGCAGCCCAGGTAGTGGCCGCGGCACAAACACAGAGCTCTACCAGGCTGCTGCCCGCCTGGTCCCTGCCCTGGCCCCAGCCAGGCGCTCAGGGGCCTCTCTGCCCAGGATATGTCCCTTAGGCCTGGCCTGAAGGTCACCATCACCACCGCATGCCCCCTTCCGCCCCCGCCCCAGGTCTGGAATTGCTCTCAGCTCTGTCTCCTTGTTTCCTCACCCCCTCCTCACAGTGCACACAGCGTCATCCCCATCCCTTCTCTGTGGGGCCCGGCGGACTCTCTGTTCCCAATGGCGGGAGCAGCATCTCCCTGCCCAGGGAAGAAAGGAGGGGAGATGGTGGTGAGGGAGGCAATGAGGGAATCAGCTGCTTCCTGCGATCCCAGTGCCTCCTGTTCTTTCTCTCTGAGAAACTGAAACAAAACTTAGTCAGTTTAAGCCCTGAGAACTGACTTGCAGCCTTGGGCAGGTTCTCCTCAGTGCTCAGCCAAGCCAACCATTGGATGTTGAGTACCACAAGATTCAAGTACCCTGGCCGGTTTGGTTCAGTGGATAGAGCATCGGCCTGTGGACTTGAGTGTCCTGGGTTTGATGCTGGTCAAGGGCACATGCTGGAGCTGCAGGCTTGATCCGTCCATTTTTTTAGAGAGAGAGGAAGGGAGAGAATGAAACATCTATGTGAGAGAAACACTGATTGGTTGCCTTCCTTATGCATCCTAACTGGGGATTGAACCCACAACCTATGTATGTAACCTGACCGGGAATTGATCCCCTCAACCTTTGGGTGTACAGGATGGAAGATGCTCCAACCAAGCTATCTGGCTAAGGCTGGTGTGGATTTTTAATTTTCTTCACTTCTCTCTCCTTCTCTCTCTCTCTCTCTCTCTCTCTCTCTCTCTCTCTCTCTCTCTCTCTCTCTCTCTCTCTCTCTCTCATTCTTTACTGCTTGGGGTTTATCAGCATTATTATTGCTTCTGCCCTGAGTACATTTTACCCCAGATCATGTGTCTCTGCATGCTCCCTGGGGGAGGGGTAGCAGGATTGGTGGTAGTTGGAAGGGGAGGCAAGAGGCCCAGAGGACAGTGAATCAGCAGAGAGTGCAGAAGTCACACTGCAGCTGCCAGCCTTTGGCCCGACTTCTCCACAGCAGACTTCGGTCTCTCTGCAGAAAGCCCAGCACTGAGCCAGCACAACACCCAGTAATCTAGCCCAAGTGAAAGAACGGCTGATCTCTGTCGCCCCACACCCTTGCTGATGAGAGGGATAAAACAAAACTAAAGTAAGAGGACGCGTGGCAGATCATTCCCCCTGCCTCACATGCTAACGCAGGCCCACCCTCTTCTGATGATTGGAGGCCATCCTCCTGCCTCCAGGGGCCCTGCACCTGACCTGCCTTTGAAGCATTTGGAAGTCAGAACACTGGATTTCCTGCTGATACTGGCCTTTGAAAGCTGGCCTCTCACCTCCCTGGGAGTTAGCAACAGTCAGCAGTGCCTGGAGGGGAGACAGGGTCAGGGCTGGTTTCAGGAGCCAGTGCAATCTCAGCACCCTCTCTGCAGACCAATGTGTGTGGGGGGGGCGGGTAAATACACACCTGGGGGTGAGCTGAGGGACCCCTGTGCGGAGCTGCCTCCAGCCACAGAGGGGCTGTCCACACTAATAGCTGTAATCATACTCCAATTACTCAATGCCGATTTGTTTACTTATTTTCCCATCAACAGACAGTGCATCGCAAACAATCGCAAACCAGGCCCAGGCAGTGCTCCTGGAGGAGGCTTGGCTGGCTGTGCAGGCAGGGCCAGTGCCGCCGCTATTTAATCAGGAGCGTTTGCTGATTTGAGCAGAGGCCCTATGCTGTGAAATGAAAACAGAAAAGCAAATTTTCTTGAGCAATCTCGCTGTTCCTGCTGCAGGTGCTAGGCCATTTCACTAAAGCAGCTCAGACGGGAATGTCATTAGTCCTTAAGCCCCAGGTGAATTCACCACTGTTCCACATGATTAAGCCAGATAATTGTGTGTTGATAGCGAATGTGGTTGGTGAAATACAATTTCTAGGACCTTCCTAAACAAACACAGTGTGCCGGCGAGTCAGGGTGCTGCCATCCCAGCCCTTTGTCACAGGCTTTGCACTGGCAGCTTCTCAGGCCAGCTCATTCAGCAGCGGCCATCCTGGCTCCTAAAGGTGACCTGGCTTGCAGAGGGAACTGCACATCGTTCTGCATTCATTTAGGGGAAGGAAAAGGACATCTCACTGCAGTGCTGGCTCCACTGGTCCCTTGTTTTGGACCCTGAATGTAAATGATTCCTTTAAGTTTGTTTAAAACAGCGTTTGTGATTTCAGTGATCCTTTCTGAAGTGTGTAAAAATACCGTCGTCTCCGATGATAAAAACAACAACAACGTCTGCCGATGACAAAATATAGTCAACTTTCAGGGCCAAGTTTTTGGAAGCAGCCAGCGTGTTTGCGTGTTTGGTTTCCTTCCTCACATAGAAGTTCCTGTGGATACAAAAATATGTATTTGTGTTTACATATCAGGGGTTTACACTTCATAGATCTGACATTTCCGGTTCCTGAATATTGAGGCATCTACAATTGTAGTGGGAGGGTGGAAGGTTCTTAATTTGTTGGTGGGGGGTTTGGCACAGGACCTTGGGTGGTTTTGTTATTTTAAAAGCAAATCTACCTACGTCTTCGGGGTCGCTTTTCCTGTCAATGTGTGCATTATTTTATCCTGGACCAAAAAGTTACAGTGCCAATTGTCTGATAGTGTTTTTGTCTACAAAGTGCTCAATTTGCTCCTTACAAAGTGAGCCTGCCATTGGCTTCTGAAGGAAAAAGGAGGCTACCCATGGCTACCAAGCTAGAAGCTCAGGAAAACAATAGACCTTAGCTGGTGTGAGAAAGTATACACGTCTGAAATGAGTACACACGTTGGGGGAAGCTGGTCACTAAGGGCTTTCAAAGTCAGTAGCGACAGTCGGAATCGCTGCTGTGAGAAGCCTGTAATGGAAACACTGAGCCTGAGCAGTCAGGGCGTGCAGCCCTCTTGCCAAGGCAAGTCCCCTGGTCATGGCCCTGCTGCAATGCTCCTTGTGGTCACTGCCAGGGAGGTCACTGCCTGCGGGCACAGCAACACGAGCCAGTGTGCCATCCGTGGTCCTCTGCGGACTGACAGAAGTGTTCTGAGTGTGACCAGAGCAGTCACTCCACTGCGTCTGGTGCTGCCGTGCTCCCGACCAGCGTCTCTGCTCCCGTGGTCTTTGGCTTCCCCAGAACTGAGCATTTTCTTCTGATGAACCCTTCCTCTGAGCCACCTTTGGACGTCCTGGTCTTTCAGCTCTTCCAAAGTCCTCAGTGCGGTTCTTGTTTCAGTTGTTTCCTCTGTCAAGGTGTTATTGGGAAACTGTGTGGGTTGCCCTTCTCCTTTGCTAGTGGGATCAGGGTTCTGGGGGCGCCACTGGAATAAGTATTTCCAGAGAGCGCCACAGGAGGGTGAGATGCGGTAAAAAGCTTTATTTGTGTGAGATCACATTCCTGGATTTGCAGAGCCCCTCTCTCTTAACCGAGTCCTGGAAGAGGTGCAGCGGGGCTTCAGCAGAGCTAGAAGCAAACCAGAGTCCAGAATTCCTGCTCTGGTGGAGCGGAGTCCAGCACAGCGTCGGGCTCATTACCGCCCGTCAGTCCATTGTGTAAGGGGGCGAGCGCAGAGCGCCCCACAAGCCAGGGGCCAGGCACCAGCAGCAAGAGTGTGAGAGCGCCAAGAGGGCAGAGGGCAGAAGAGAGGACTCCTTGGTTGAAGGGCTCATGGATCTCAGACTTCACCACCTCGCCGTGGCCATGCCCGTTCTGGCCAACGACCTGCTCCCAGGTGTGAGTGACAGGCACGTATCTCCCCGGTGACACCCAGACTTTACTGAGCATGTGTCTACTTGGCCCTCCCTCTGTTCCTTTCCAGTTAACAACGAGGTTAAATATCGAAGGGAGTTGAAGAAGATATTTGGAGGTTAGATGGATAATTCATGGGAACATTGACCCAAAAGGAGAAGCGCCCCTGACAGCAGAACTGTGGTGGCCTTTGACTTGTCTCTGCAGTCAGTAGCGGTCTTGTGGGAGGTGGCTGCCAGCCTAGAGGGAGGGGCCGCAGGGAAAGACCCTGCCTGGCACAGTGCCCATACATTCCCCACCCATCCCTGCATCAGAGCACATGTCCTTGTTTGGAAAGCTGACATCTTTGCCTTTGAGCACTTAGGTTATCTCATAGACATGGGTAACTAGTTCCTGGGTGAGACCCAGCCACTGACATAGGAAAACCGAGTCCTTGGTTAGGATTCCCAAGGCTGCCTCAGTGACCTCAGCAAGCTCACGCCATCACATGCTCTCCAGTTCTCTCAAGGTAAAATGAGAGACGCTGGTGAGATTACTTTGTTGTTATCCGTGGCAGTGGATCATTCAGCTTGCCGGAGAGAGGGCTGGGAAGGCCGTGGGACTTGGGGTAGGGGACATAGAGACTTGGCATGGGGTGTGATGTGGCTCTTTATTGTTAGAGAAGATTCTGGAAACAAGGGCAGCTTGATACTTGTTTGCTGACCCTGCCAGTGAGATGATGTTCGACCCAATCCAGAGAGTGGGAACGTCTCCTGCTTCTGAAGATCAATGCATTCCAGGAGGTAAGTCTGGGAGTGAGCAGGCCCCACATGCCTGGAGGACAGAGAGGCAAGGCTTTCCCAGAAGGCAGTGGGGTCTGAGCAATAAACATTTCAGGAGGGAAACTTACGCAACAGATGAAGTTGCAGCGGAAAGCAGTCTAAGGGATGCTCTGCGACCTTTACACACTTAGGAAATTCAGATGACGGAGAGAGTCCCGCTAGCTTTCTGGCGTCATGAAAGTCCCCAGTCTTTCTTGGGACCAGGAACTTGAGCATCAAGCCCTTTTTAAAAGCAAATTTTAAATATTCTTGAAAATAGGACAATAGGTTTTAAAAACTATAAGGTACTGAAAGGGCAGCTTTGTAACTGGCATTGGGCATGTTTGTGCAATTTGTTCAGATTTCTGTAATTTTCAAAACACACATTTGAAAAATTGGTCAGCCCGTTTATTTGAACATCACAGGAAACCTTCCTGCTAATGGCTGTGGTGTGTGGTCTCTGCAAGTGGATGGAAGGAGGCAGTTCTCAAAGCAAGCCGCACCAGGAATCGTGAGCCCGCCCTTCTGCAAGGCCATCTGCGTGTCCAGGCTGGCTGCCCGCCTCCTGGGGCCACCCGCTCACAGGGCGCAGACCAGCTCTGCCCAGAGGCAAGTGGAGTCCAAGCTGGAGCTCAGCCACCAGGCTGGGTGTTTCTTTTCACAAAGTGTTGCCGCATTTAATGTCAAAAGGGAGGGATGTAGTTGTTCTGTAGTGAAAAGCTGTAATAGGACAAGCTGGGGGACTGTGCTTGTCCACCAGGCAAATGGGGCTCTAACAGCGTGATTTCTATTAACAGAAATGGCGGGCGTGCTGCTGAATCTGCCTGCCCCTTCCAGATTTCCTCTGGCCTCTCTCACCTGCACCCCTGCCCCTCCTAGCCTTACGCTGATGTGACACCCTGATGCAAAGTGTCCATTAATGCCACTAAAATAGGGCGTTTGAAATTTGGGGACACGGTTGCATCCCCCTCCCCCATGCTTCTCGAGGGGCCTATACAACAGGCTGGGTAAGCGAGACCAACACCCAATCCCATCAGAGTGATTAGATTCTGTCCTGCCAAGTACTTCATTGAGCATCACTCCTGCGAGTTCTTGGATGTGATTTCTGTGGCTCAGAAATGCTTTTTCTTTGTTAAGTGATTTCAGCAGAAGGGAAGGCAATGGTAGAGGCAGCCAGCATTTTAGAATGAACCATTGTGGCCCTTAGCATTTTACAGGTAATCATAAATTTCAGCGGACACTCTATTTCTTGATTCTTTTTTAATTAGAGACTTGATAATATATATTCACTGAAGTAGAAAGTGTTCTGGGCTCTTATGATGCCAGAATCTTCCTAAAATAAAACAGAGGCCAACATCAACCATACAAAGAATTCACTGCGGAAGAGGTCCAGCACCACGCTACTAAACTAGGAAACCAGAGCGTTTTAATGCTTTCAAATAATTGTGTCCAAATAGCTATGATCACTCCTTAAATAGCTAAATCTTTTTAATGCCTCCCAACAAGGGCTTCAAATGGATTTAAATGGGTTTGACGAATGTGAAATTTCCCTCTCTACTTGTAATACTTCCAGCAATAGTGCAATTAATTTGATTTGCACACAGGTACAAATCATTGGTAAATTGGATGCTTGTGTTTTAAAAGGTTTTAGTATTATTTAACCCTTTCAAAGCAACAAGTTTTGGTAAAAAATAATCATTTTGTCAATTTTGAGTCATGGACCCCTGTACTAAATTTTTCTATTGTTTTAATACCATAGGTCAGACACTCCCTTTAACACTAATGATAGTCACCTCCTTTGTAAAGACCTTTCATGTGCACTCATCATAGAAGCTTCTCCTGTTAACTCTCCTTTGGGTCAGAAAGTTACACTTTCTCTCTTGTTATTTCCCCCTTCACTTAGTAGAGCAAACTCAGAGCGCGGCTGCTTCAATGGGTTAACTGTTCACCTTGCAGCAGGATCCAAATGTCAGGACTCAAATGTTCCTCAACTAACCTCTTAATGATTTTGTTCAAATGGGTGCTAAATACTACTCTCTAGATGTCTGGGTAGCGATTGGACCTTGCTGGGATTGGAATTTGATTGGCTGGGAGGCTTTCCATTCTTTCTGGAAGAGGCCTTTGCCATTGGGAAATGCAGTCATTTCCTGCTTAAAGTCAGGAATACTGTCCAGAAAAATAGAAATCTGCTAAAAACACTCAACGAATGGTTATTTTCACTGCCTAAGTGAAGAAAGTGTAGTCTTACACGTGAACATAAAATCCCAACTAATATCTTAACATGTAACCAAAGCACATGAAGCCCCATGGGGAGGTAATGCACTATGGTGTAGGGATGCAAAAGGTTAGCACTGCTTCCTGGTCACCAAAGTATTCACTCGGTTGTAAACCAACAGCTGTGTTTATGTCGCTCCATGGCATCTCTTAGCCCAGCACTTGTTGACACGTGGTGTGAATTTCAGCAAAACTGTCCATGATTCTTCACATTGTTTATGGAACACAACTCAAGACTTTCCTGCATATCATTTTCTTAAATATGTTGTACTGAGTTTTGAGGATATAAATATAACACGTCCATATAAAGATTTGCTAATAAAACATATTGATAGATACAGATAAGCCATAAGCTTAAATATTGAAAATCAAGAGGAGGACTGCCACGGCCACGTGGAAGTAACCAATCTGCTGCACTCGTGCCAGAACCAACTGGAAAGCTAGACAAAAATCTGTGAATGATTCCTCTTAGCCACAATAGCAGGCGCCATAGGACTAGACACCCGGGGGAAGGAAATGAACAAATGAGCCTGTGATAACTCAGCCTGCTGCCCTGTGGCATTTTGATGACTACAGTGTGAGGAGGTAGAATTAGGGTGGAGGGGCATGGCCTTGTTGAGCTGCCTGGACAGAGATGAAGAGGCAGTAGTTTCTTGAGGCTGAAATTCAATCAGGGTACTGCTGAGGAAAGAGAATGAGAGCAAATGACCAACAGTGAGAATGAGACTGAGAAAGAGAGAGTAAGAGAGCAGAGAGAGAGAGAGAGAAGGGGGAGGAGGAGGAGAGAGAAAAATCTTGCAAGAGTTTCCTTGAAACTTTGACCATCTCTTGGTCTACACATGCAGAGAGTGAAACTGTGATTCTGTGACCAGTGAGTGTAGCTGAACAGTTTACAGAGCTCAGACTGAGCTGGGGGCCACCAGCCCTAACAAAGATGTTTTGTTGCATATGCAGGACATTCAGTAGAGACCCTGCAGGGTGAGGCCTTATCCGTACGGTTAAACTAGCTTCCAATAAAGACAACTCTAGCTGGGCCCATCCTAATGTAACTTAAAAACAAAGATAAAAATAATCTGCAAGTAACTGTCGGACAAAACAAACTCAACCCTCTCTATGAAGGTCACAAAATCCAAGCACTCAACAATGTAACAATCACAATGTGTAGCATGTAATAAAAATTACTAGACATATGAAGAAGCAGAAAAATGTGACCCATAAATGCTGAGAAATATCAGTGAATACAAACAGACACAGAGATCACAAAATGATACAATTATCAGACAGAGAGGGAATTTAAAGGCTTTAGAACCCTGGCTGGGGTGCCTCAGTTGGTTGTATGCACTAAAGCATTGCCTGTTTGATTTCCCTTCAGGGCACACACCCAGCTAGTGGGTTTGATCTTTAGTATGCATGCAAGAGGCAACTTATAAAATCTCTACAAATCAATGGAAAAAATATCCTCAAGTGAGGATTAAAACAAACAAACAAAAAAGAACAAAGAAGAGATTGAAACCATAGAACTGAGAACCACAATATTTAAACTGAGAAATTCACTGGGTGAGATAAACAGACACTAAGGAAGGAAATATCAGTAAACCTAAAGGTAACACTAAAGAAAATACCCAAACAAAAACGCAGAGAAAAAAGACTAAAGTAAAAATGAAGAGACCTGTGGGTTAATACTAGATGGCTTACATATGTGTATTTGAAGCCTCAGGAAGAAAGGAGAAAGGGTTGCAAAATAATTTCAAAATAGTGGCATAATATTTTCTGGGTATAATAAAAGTTATAAACCCATTGATCAAAGAGAGTAAAAAAATAAATCTAAGTAGGATAAGAACTAAGATACATGGTAATTAACTTCCTGAAAAACCTATGACAAAGTAACAAAATCTTGAAATCTGCCAGAAAGAATGATATATAAAAGGCAATAAAGATAAGAATCAGTGCCAATTCTGTTTAGAACTATGCAAGCCCAAAGTAAAAACAAAACAAAACAAACAATAATAACAACAAAAACTGAAAGAAAAAGAAATGCAATGTATAATTCTATATTTTGTGATGATACCTTTGAAAATAAAGGTAAAATAAAGACATTTTAAGATAAACAAAAGCAGAGAGAATTTGTCATCAGTAGATCTGTGCTACAAGAAACATTAAGGGAAATTCTTTGGGCTAAATGTAAATAATACTAGAAGAAAACTTAACTCTACACAGTAGAACGAAAAATGCCACAGTTGGTAAGTAAATGGATAAATATTAATTAAAAATGCTCTATAGTTATTTAAAAGACTAGAGGCCTGGGTCACGAAATTCCTGCATGGAGTGGGAGTAGGGGGTAGGGGTGGTATCCCTCAGCCCAACCTGCACCCTTTCCAATCTGGGACCCCTTGAGGGATGTCCAACTGCCCAATGCAGTTGGACATCCCTTTCACAATCCATAACTGCCGATTACCCCTAACCACTCCCTGCCAGCCTGATCAATGCCTAACTGCTCCTATGCCAGCCTGATTGCCCTTAACTTCCCTCCCCCTGCCAGGATGGTCCCTCCAACTGTCCTCCCCTGTAGGCCTGGGACCCCCTCCCAACTGTCTTCCCCTGTAGGCCTGGGACCCCC
>PVJC01051520.1:0-11413 GCA_004026665.1 Murina feae
GGACATCGGGGTTGCTTCCACTTCTTGGCTATTGTAAATAGTGCTACTATGAACATGGTGTTCACAGGATTTTTGAAATTTTAATTTTATTGGGTATATGACCAAAAGGTGGAATTGCTGGATCACATGATAATTATATTTTTACTTTTTTGGGGAATTGCCATACCGTTTTTATATTGCTACAACATTTTACATTTGCCACAGTGCACAAGGTTTCTAATATTTCCATGTCCTCACCAACCACTTGTTATTTTCACGTGTGTGTGTTTTTTTAATCCTCACCTAAGGATATTTTTCCATTGGTTTTTTTTTTTTTTTTTTTTTAGAGAGAGGTAAAGACAGAGAGAAATATCAATGTGAGAGGAATACATCAATTGGTTACCTCCTGTATGTGCCCTGACCAGGGACTGGGCCAGGAAGGAGCCTGCAACTGAGGTATATGCCCTGGACTGGAATTGAATCCGGGATTCTTCAGTCTGCAGGCCGAAGCTCTACCCACTGAGGGATGGATAGCTCATGTGTGTTCTTTTTAATAGTAGCCATCCTAATGGGCATGTAGAATCAGCAATTTTGAATAATAATAAAAAAATCCTCTGTAAGGTTGAATCCATAAAATGACACCCAGTTTTTCTAAATATTGGGCCATGTTTTGCCTGCATGCACAAGGACAATGTAGAGGAATTTAACAGAAATCTCTCAATCTTATACTCCTTTGCTGCTCTAGCACTGCTCTTGGTGGACCTCTATTCAGTTCAGTTTCATGTACTCAAAGCAGCAATTTCAAGTATTTGAGGTCTTTAATGGACACAAAATGATAGTGGGCAGGGATAATGGGTGTTTTTAGGGGTTAACTGCTTTTAGAATGTGTGAAGTAGTTGCATTTTTTTGTTTTTGTTTTCAGGCATAGTTCTCTGAGAAAGTTAATCAAATAGGGAAAACAGACTCAGTGATGTATTATTTTAGGAAAAAAATAGCATTGTATAAGTAGTAAAGAAAACTAATTTTCTAAGAAATCTGGGCAAACACCACTTAACTATAAAGTGATAAAATTGAATTTGAACTTTTTCAGCTGTAAATTTACATTATTATTCTATGCTATATGCTGCTGCCATATCTATACAATGCTATTTTCCTAAAGGATGTAAGATTCCAAATAACAAGATAGAGGAGAAACCCCCCGTCCAATAAGAAAACTATCCTATATATTAAAACCCTAATATGCAAATCAACTGAACGGGGGAATGACCAGCAGAATGATCAGTTGCTATGATGTGCACTGACCACCAGGGGGCAGACGCTCAACACAGGAGCTGACCCCTGGTGTTAGGTGTGCTCCCACAGGGGGAGCAATGGTCAGCCAGAAGCTGGGCTCACGGCTGGTGAGCGCATCAGCAGTGGTGAGAGCTTCTCCCGTCACCTCCGCTGCAAGTGGACGGTAAGGAGCGAGGAGTCACAGACTGTGGAGAGGGATGTCTGCCTGCCAGCTTAGGCCTGATCTCTGGGGGAACATCCCCCAAGGGGTCCCAGATTGCAAAAGGGTATAGGCCAGCCTGAGGGGACCCCTCCAACCTGGTGCACAAATTTTGTGCACTGGGCCTCTAGTACCTAATCTAATAAAAGAGTAATATTGAAATTGACCATTTCTATGAGATGCCTAAGCCATGCCCACCAGCCAATCAGAGTGGCTGTATGCAAATTAACCCAGCCAAGATGGAGGCCAGCAGTCATGGAGCTAGAGTAAACAGGCAGCTTCCGTTGCACCAGGAGTAAACTGTCTGCCGGCCGGCCAGCTGGACTTTTCCCAGCTCTAGGCAACATACTTGCAACATTGTCTCAATTATAGAAGCCTCGGAGCTGAAGCAAATAGCAGCCTTCCATTGCACCAGCGATGGAGGAAACTACCTGCCTAGAGTCTACTAAGGCAACATTCTTAGAGTCTACTAAGGCAACATTGTTTCAATTACAGAAGCCACTAACTGAAGCCAACAGGAGGCTTTGTTACCTGCCTAGGCCTCGGCTTAAAGGAACAGTATCAATTATAGAAGATAAATAAACCCCAGAAACCTGCTTCCAGCCAGCCTTGCTGGGACATTGGGTCAATGGGAGCTGTGGGCAGTCTGAAAGCCAGAAAACAGCCGTCAGGCCTGCACCCAAGCTGGCCACACCCCAATGGGGTGAGAGACTCCACTGGGGGGCTTGGCCAGCATTCAAACAGCCATTAGCTCCTCACCCAGGCTGACCAGGTACCCCAGTAGGGACCCAAAACCTGTAGGGACTGTGGGTAGCCTGAAAATGGCCCTCAGCCTGTCACCCAGGCTTACTATACCCCAATGGGATGAGGGTCCACACTGGGGGGGTTGGCCAGCCTGCAAACAGCCATCAGCCCCTCACCCAGGCTGACCAGGCATGCCAGTAGGTGGACATCCTCAGAGGGGTCCCAGACTGCAAGAGGGCACAGGCTGGGCTGAGGGACCTTCCGAGTGCACAAATTTTGTGCACCGGGCCCCTATTATATAATAAAAGACTTATGAAGATATTTAACCAAATTCTTTCTCATCTTCATTGTCTCAACTTTACCATTTTCTTTTTCCTGAAACCTAGCTAGTATTTTATTTTAATTGTGGTATAAGGATATATAACATTATATTAGCTTCAGGTGTACAACATAATTATTTGATATTTGTATAGATTACAAAATGGTTACCACAATAAGTCTAGTTAAGATCCATCACCACGTATTTAACTGAGCAAACCCAAAAATAAAGACTAAGCTAGAGACAGAGCAAGGCAAGCAGTAAACCAATTTTCATTGTAGAAGTCCCTAAAGTCTCAGAAATTTTGGGCACCAGACATCTCAACAAGTGAACTTAAATATGGGGCTACTGCCAAGAAGTGGAAAGTTTGTTTAGCTGACAGGGGGCTGGAGGCTTCTTCTCTATGAAGGGCAACTGGATCACCCAGATGAGACCTGAGAAGTTCTCATTTATGTCTAGTTTGCTAAGAGTTTTAGCATGAATAGTTATGAATGTTACCAAATGCTTCTTATTGTTCCTACTGAAATTATCATATGCTTTTTCTTCTTTAATTTCTTAAATGATTCCTTGAGTTAATTTTCTGGTATTAAAACATCATTGTATTATTAGAATAACCTCCAAAAGATCATGATGAATGACCTTTTTAATATTCTGCTGAGTTTGCTAATATTGTGCTTAGAGTATCTATATATATGTTCATGAACAAGGTTGCTTTTTTAGATGTGGGTCCTCAGAATTTATTGGAGAGTACACCCTCTTTTTATTCTCTGGAGGATTGTATAGGAGAAGGCAATTACATTCTGGTCTTCATGCTTTGGTTGTGAGAACATTTTTCATTGCTGATTAAATGTATTTAATGATTTTTAATAAAAAGATCCATCACCACACATTATTACAGAATTTTATTTTCTTGTGATGAGATCTTTTTAAAAAGTATATTTTTATTGATTTCAGAGAGGAAAGGAGAGAGATAGAAACGTCAATGATGAGAGAGAGAATCATTGATTGGCTGCTTCCTGCATGCCCCCTACTGGGGATTGAGCCCGCAACCCGGGCATGTGTCCTTGAACAGACTTGAACCTGGGACCCTTCAGTCTACAGGCTGACGCTCTATCCACTGAGCAAAACCAGCGAGGGCTGATGAGAACTTTTAATATTACTTTCTTAGCAACTTTCAACTATTCAATACAGTATTATTAACTATAATCACCATGCCCATTACTTTTTTTAAAAAACTCTGTTGATTTGCTTGAATCGTGTCTTTATTGCTACCATCAAAGGGTAGTTGCCCAATTATTCACAGTATTTTTGACAGCCATATAGTTAAGAAATCTGCCCCCTGGAGCCCATAGATAATTTAGTCTCTTTTCCACAGGGAAATGAGCAGGAAGTGTTTGTTTGGAAATCCTTTTGTAAAATATCCAGGTGTTGGCTGCTTTTCTCCAACTGTAGGCAACCCCAGGGCCCACAGGAAACAGAGGCCAGGAAATCCCTCTGTCAGTTGACCCAAAGGGGCGTAGCTTCCAGTGATGTCCTTGTGTGTGGTTCTTTGCTCCTAAATACTGTTACCTTTAGACATGTTACACAGCAGTTGGCTTCCTTTTATCCCCATGTGGTTGTCTAGGAGAAGAATGTTGACTTGTGAATAAAATCCATGTTCCAAGGCAAAACTAAGGACATGCATTTTTGTTCTCTTCATTTACACAAAATGTATGAAGTGCTTGTCATTAAAAGATAGAATTGACTGGAGGAATGTTTAATAACAGTTGTACACAAGCTTCTTAACCTTGTGTTGACTTCTTAGAGAATCTGATGAAAGCTATGGGTTCTCTCTCCAGGAAAAATAAACATGTATGCTTGTTCATGCAAAGTTCTGCATTTAATTTCAGGAAGCTTCCAACTGCATTATATTTTATAAGGATTGTTCTCTACATAAACATTCTTAAATGCCTGTTATGAATATTTATTATGATGTGACTTTTTCCCCCTCCAAATAATGATTATTTGTTTTTACTAAGCTCTCAGTGGTGTAGCGAAGCTTGTTATGGCAAAATGTAAATTGTATATAATCAAAGAATATGTTAAACTTATTCATTGCCTTTCAACCTAGACAGAGAAAACAAGAAGCTGCTTCTGAAGGGGAAGAGGCTGGAGGCTTGTATGTGGTCAATACCTACCGTATGCCAGGCGCCAAGCTCAGTTCCTTATATATGTGATCTCACAATTCTGACAGTGATTCTATGACATGGTTTACTCCAATTCAACAGTTGTGGAACTGAGGCTTAGAGATAGTAAGTCAGTCATTTTGAGTCTGTCACACTCTAGAGTGTACTTTCTTCAGTATTATGTGGTTTCTAAAATAATACCTATTTCTTATTAAAAAATATGGGGCTTCAGACAGGAAGACAGCATCATGAGGATGTTGGTGACCTGAGAAGCAGGGAAGAATGTGTGGAGAAAAAGCTGTTAGTGAATCTCACTGAGGACACACCAGAGGCAGTTGTATGCCACTGGAGGTCATCTTGCACAAGACTGATGCCGGATTAAAATAGGAAGATGACATTAGAAGACAGCCTCCTTCAATTCAGAGCGCTTGCCACACTAGTGACCCTAACCAAGGGGCGTGAAGGAGAGAAAACCAACAGGAAGAAAAGATGTGGGTTCTTATTAGTGAAGTAGCCAGATTCTCACTCTTTTTATCTGTTCCCAACCTTGCACCCTTCATTATTTTCAGAACATACCCCGTGACTGCTGAGGGCCCTATTAATAAGGCTCATTGTGCTTATGAACTATTTTGTGGGGAATCACCAGCATGAGTCCAATTCACAGTAAGGAAAAGCTGAATAATCTTATTCTGCTTTGGAATTTTGGTCATTAATGGTGGGGCAGCCTACACTAACCTTATTGATGAAAAGATGTATTTCCTTCTCTAATAAGAAGAGGATTCTTTTTTTCTAGAGAGATTATTTTTTTCTAGAGAGATTACTTTGGAATATTTTCCAGGTAACTTTTGTTGGAGGGGGATAGGGAGTGAAAAATTCACTGGGTCACATTTTCTGTCTGGTACTTAATGGGTGGAAATCAGCCTCAGGAGCTAAACCTCTCTGTGAGTGACCGAACTGTGAATAAACCCACAATTTTGGCATATAAAATAAGCCCATTTAGAGGAACCCCATGAATTTTCATCATGAACTAGCAAACATCAGAGGTCAATAGGAAACCAAAATAATAATACACTATCTTTTTTCATGGCTTATATCAAAGAGCCTAGTCAAATGAACTATGAAGAGAGAAGTTATATTTTTTAATACTCAATGCTTTTATTCAACCATGAATGGTACTATTTCAGGGTGGTTGTAAAGAGCATACCAATGAGAGTGATTTGAAACAAGAAAAAGTAGGTCCATGCTGACAGTATAAAGAGTCAAATCTAATTGCAGAAACATACAACGTCAGTGCCGCACAATTACATACATCAAAAGCACGTGACCATGTTTCTGTGCAGGAAACAGAGTCGGCTGCTAAAATACATCTTTCTGGGTCCCACCTCCAGAGTTTCTGATTCAGAATTTCTAGGTGAGCCCAAGAATTTGTGTTTCCAGCGAGTTCCCAGGTGACACTGATGCTGCTGGTCCAAGGCCACATAGTTAGAACTATTTGGCACCATCCCTGCAGGTGACTGAGTCACCCAGGGTTGGCTCCAAATACTTCTAAACAGGTGAGTTGGGATAGTGACCTCTGCCAACAGGACATCTTACTTAGAGCTGTTCCTGATACTGCAGGAAAGTGCTTCTGGGTTCTGCCAGCTGGAATTACTCTGAATACACCTGATCTGTTCTGCTATCCAACTCCCAATGGCTTTAGCTTTTTTAAAAGTTATGGTGTACACAGAATAAAGTAAATACATCTTATGTGTACACCTTGAGTAATTTTTACATAAGTATATACCTGTATAACTACTCCAAATCAAGACACAGAGTATTTCCACCACTCTAAAGGCTCCCTTATACTCTTTCCCAGCCAGTCCTCACCCCCCAAAGCTAACACTATTCGATTCCAATTGCCATGTATAAGTTGTGCTGTAAATGGAAAAATGGAGGATATGCTCTTTTTTATGTTACGTTTTTACTCTAAATGATTGTGAAATTCAACCATTTTGTAAATAGCAGTAGTTCTTTTCTTTTTGTTGCCTGTAGTATTCCAAGTTTGACATGATGTATTGTCTTAACATTTAATTCCCTGGACTTTCTCCTATTTTTAGATATTTTAGGTTCATAATAATATTAGCTAACATGACTGCTTACCATGAATCAGAATAACACTAAGTACATTATATCACTTAATCTTTTCAATAGTGTGAGTTAATCCATTTTATAGATAAGATACCCCAAGCTCAGTAACTTGCCCAAAGTCCCATAGATAATAAGAAGTAGAACCAGTACTACTAGTAAATGCATGTCCTTCTCATTCATTCATGGTCCTGAATTCTTAGGTAGTGTGTTATTAAGCTGCTCACTCTTGGTGCTTTACCAATAATCACCAATGAAATGAAAGATTGACTATGGAGAATAGCAAATTTCCCTCTATTTCAAGGACCATTTTATTTTCAGCCTCTTTCCCTTCTTCCTGCCTACCAGTTCTAAGGCAATGTCAACCAGGCTAATGAATTGGAGGCTCGCGTTTGTAGAGGTGCATTGAGAAACTGCCAACTGCTCCTTCAGATGAGCAAATCTTTTGGAAGCATGTGATCTTCCATACAGTTGTCTTTCTACAGGAATAAACTTTCCTATTTGCTAGCTCTCTGGTCATTCCCAAAATTTCTGCCTTTGATAAGTAGAAATAATAGAAGACTCAGTTTTGCTCTGTGGTTCTTGTTAGGGTTTTGTTACCAGGAAATCCCTGGTTGGGCTCCGGCTGTCTGTCGCTATGTCCAATAACAAAGGCAGGGTTGAAGCATATTAGGCATTTACTGAGAAGGCTAGACAACCAAGAAGACTGGGTGCTTATATGCATCAAATCCTGTCTTCCAGCAAGATTCAGTCAACAGCATTATAAGAAGGAAGGGGCTGAGATGAGGAATGCAGCTATGTGCAGGCTTGGGGGTCTGCAGATGTCAGCTATTGTAATTAGTCATCAGGCGATGAGATGATGTTGATAAGATGATGGTTTGACTCCTGGTGGGTTGGCCTGACCATGTTTATCGGTTCTGCTTGCTGGATTCACAGCTGAGTCACCTCCTCAATTGCTTTGCATAGGCCTTGAAAAGGAAACTTTAAGAAAAACTTAACCCCCTATCTTATTTAAGATATGATATTATTATATTATACTATTCACATAAGTATATGTGTTCTAAGATTTAAAAAAATATGATTACTTTTCAGGTTAATTTAGATGCTCTATTAGATTATAAGTCCCCCTTATCAGTTATACCTAACTTGTTGGTGAAAAATAATTGTCTATTCTGTTGAAGGAAATGTTTAAACTTCCTTTCATTTTAATATCTAGTATAATTTAGCAGAAGGAAGTTTATTCCTAAATACAAATTACCATGGGTAAATTATGCCTCATTTCCTTTTTTTATTTTTTTAAATAAGGATGGAAAATTCCTGGTCAGCTTTATGGTATTAACTTGAATAGATTTTGAGATAGTCAGATGCTTTACAGCAGTCTTAAGCCTGGCTTTGATTTAGTATCTGGATAAAACATCTTCTCATGCACTGGTGTTTATGAATTCTCTAATTTATTTTCACATTATTGTATAAACAGATCTTAAAAATTTGGATTTCTGTTTCTAAGTATATAAACAAGGTGGTGTTTGGATTTGTAAAAGTGGGGTAGCCTGTGAAATGATTCTTTGTTTTCTAACAGGAAGTAAAGGTCAGGGGTAAAAAATGGGATGGATTTGTTTAATGTCATCTAACTAATTTTTGTTAAATCACATAAAATACGTTCACCTGTTTACCTTTCTGAAATTCTAATTTATAGCCTAAGATTCATGCTGGGAAAAGCTATGGGAAAGTGGGGAAAGCTCTAAGAAAGGTTGTTGGGTTTTTTTTTGTTGTTATTGTTTGTTTTTTTAAGAGCCACAAACTTTCTGGACAAATAGTATGTTAG
This sequence comes from Murina feae, assembly GCA_004026665.1. Classification (NCBI taxonomy): domain Eukaryota; kingdom Metazoa; phylum Chordata; class Mammalia; order Chiroptera; family Vespertilionidae; genus Murina; species Murina feae. Next base: position 8,649 of record PVJC01051520.1, read on the forward strand.
GGCAACCAAATAACTGGTAGGGAAAAGGTTTTCTTTATGGAAAAAGTCCATATGGAAGTAATGTTAGAATCAGAAACCCTCTTTACAACTCTAATGAAATAGCGAGTCTAGACCAACATTATCAGCAGTGGATAAAACTGGTAAGTGAAAGTTTGATGAGGAACTTCATTATGGGTGGTCAGATTACCAATACGGGAACCATCCATCAATCTTACCACCACTGAAAGTAGGCAAGTTGATATTATGTACCTTGTGATATGATAAAGTAGTAAGTACTCACATCACCTATGAAGTGTTCTTGCAAATAGCGTTGAACCTAAGTCTAACCAAGCCTTCAGCTCCACCTATCAGAACACAAAGAGATATAGGGGATTGACCTATAGGGGTGTGAGCCTTAATAGATGAGGCTGTCATGTGTCCCAGGCCAATTAAATGAGCTCTTGGCCTGGGCATCAGTATTTTTTCTAGCTCCCCTAGATGTTACAGTACAAACCAAGGTTGGAAACCAGGGAAGAGTGGAGCAAGTTAAGACAGGACAAGAAAATAATCAAGAAATGCAGAACGTGAGAAACTTTGTAGGACCAAAGACCAGTATTTTATAACACATATATTAACTAGTAGTAGCAGAAAAAAGGTGAGGGTAGGTGCCACTTATAGATTAAAAGAGACTTAAGAAACATAAACCAAATGTGATGTTGGGACTTTGTTTTGATCCTACTTCCAACAAACCAAACATTCCAAGACATTTTCTAAAGAATCAGGAAAATTTTAATGCAGACTGAGTATTCATCCATGATAAGGGATTGACCATTAATTTTGTTACTTGTGATAATGATTTTGTGCTTATGCTGAAAAAGGTTCTTATAGTTAGAGATTCACCCTGAAGTATTTATGGATGAAATATGATTTCTGGGATTTGTCTTTAAAATACTCTATCAAAAAATGGTGAGGTGATACATAAAAATAGATACAAAACATTGATAAATAGTTGATAATTATTAAAGTTGGGTGATAGGTCTATGGAGTTCATTTTACTATTCTTTCTACTTTTGTGTGTTTAAAAAATTCTCATAAGAAAAGATGAAAAAGGAGGCACGAAGGTGAACTATATGATAGCATATCTCATGCATCATGATACATTATCAGTATGACTTTTAGGAATTTCATGTGGAAATAAACGCACGATAAAATGAAGTCTAACCCCCTGTGTCACTGTAACAAAATTCCCCCCCCCCAGGAAAATGTTTATATATTTAGTGATTACTTGTGTTTATATTTTGCATGCAGATGATGCTGGACCGCCTCCCTCTACTGTTATCAACCAAAATGAAACTTTTGCCAAAATCATTTTTAAGCCTAGTGTGGTTCAACAAGCGAGGATTGCCCAGAATGGCATTCTGGGAGATTTCATCATTAGATATGATGTCAATAGGGAACAGAGCATTGGGGACATCCAGGTAAGGGGTTTGTTGCTACTATTTCATGTTAGTTACTTTTCGTTAGACTCAGACTCAGAACGGGGGATTTCAATGTAAGGGACAGGGGATTTTCTGATTCTTAGGAAATAGGTTTTAACACAAAATGTGTCTTCAAGGAGACTAGTGGTAGTCCCTAGCTGGAGGCTGAGGGCAGTAATCTGGAGAGCAAGTGAAATATACAATTTTCCCTGTGCTATGTTAGATGGCATTAGAATTTTAGTTCTTCTTAACTTTTAATTAAATGAGACTGGTCCCTGGCTCATTTCCATTTAGGTTTTGTTGCTCCAGAGACAGGGTGGGGATATTAAAATGTATTAATGTGCACCCAGAATGTGGACAACCTCCTTGACATGTCAATTTGTAAGATTCTTCGTAAAAACCAGATAATTAAGGAAGCAGGATTCTCAAGTGGCAAGAGGCAGAAGAGGACAATTCAAATCAAATTAGCCAGCATTGCCAATAAGATGTTACTGGATGATTTTATCCTTACACAGATGAAATTAGCAATTGGTTCTTTTGGAAGGATCAAAGCCATGAGTACTTTTGCTCTGGGTGTGGAATCTGACCAGAGATGCTGTCTCATGCTGTCTTTGATGTTTAGAAGTTCCATAGACTGTCCATTTTAGTTTTTCTACCTATTCTGGATACTATCATTTTTACTTTCTTTTCCCTGCACCAGGTTCTAAATGAGTATTTTGTGCACTACTTTGCTCCCAAAGACCTTCCTCCTTTACCCAAGAATGTGGTATTTGTGCTTGACAGCAGTGCCTCCATGGTAGGAACCAAACTCCGGCAGGTGAGTGAGTGCCAAATGCCCATTTTTTCCTCTCTCAGTGTTGCCTGGGACAATGATGTGGATAAAAATTAACTGATGTCTGCTTTATCATCCAGCTGTTGCTGCCTATAGAGGACATTCCCGATCTGATTCAGTTAAACCATTGACATAAATTATTGTTTCCATACGGTGGTTTTCAGAGAACAGAGGACATGCTATAGAAATACCTTGAAATAAAGGGGACTGGCGGAGTGGATAATGTGAATGGGACAGGACTATACTGTGAGAGCTACTCAACAGCACCGTTGTTGGTGGAATGATTCTATTTGGTCATGATGTCCTTTTAGAACAATGGAATAGATTAATTGGCAGTCCCCTTGACCTATTGTTAGAGCAAAGGACTTGTACCTTCATAATTCAGGACTGATATTCTCACAATATTTAGCATGAATATTAAAATTCTAGGGATGGAAGGGACATCAAGGGGACATGTAGTCTATACTGAAAATTTT
>PVJC01051521.1:0-11438 GCA_004026665.1 Murina feae
CCCATGAATGTAATTTAATTTAAAAAAGAGAACCAAACTTTCTTTGGTCTCACTTGGCCATTCACTATATTGATTACCATAGACTTTAAGACTTAGAGAGAACATTTGCCACTTTAAACTAAAGTTTTACCTTCATATGGTATTTTACAAGTTTGCCAAGTGCTTTCACAACTATTACATCATTTAACTTAATGTAATTACATCTCCCTATATCAATGTGCACTGTGAATCATTTCCCTATTCATTCCATTTTTTCCCATTCATGTTATTTGAAATCTTTCCAACCTGCTTTTGGAAAACAAGACTTAACCAAGCATTCCCAGAAATGTGTTAGATTGAACGGTTGAAGAGATCAGTTACAGCTAACAGATGTAAAGCACCTGGGGAAACTTCTGCAGCAGAATTGAAATTGTTGGTGTATCCACTGAGCCACTCAACTGTTGAACTTCTCAATTACTTAGAATCTTAGAACACTTAAGTCCTTTGTGTTTGTTTGGTTTGGGTTTTTTGTTCCAAAGAGTGGAACTGGTATCAAGTACAGGCTATCAAAGGAGGCCACAGGGGGGAAATCTAATCAAGTTCTGCTAAGGGGGAAGAGAACTTCTCTACTCTTCTGCTATCTATGAGGAGAGATTTGTTCTAAATACCTATAGCTTCTCATGCATGAAGGTGGGGTAAGTGACCTGATTGGTGAGTTTCAAAAAGAACTGGACATGAAAAGACAAGCTCCTTTAGCCCACCCTTCCCTATGATCCAGCTAACTAGAGTGTAGGCAGTCAGTTCCGTTATTCCAAATCCCATTGTTTACAGGGCAGACTCTGCCTCTGCCCACAATTGTAAATGGAATTCAAGGGAATGTCAGGACATGGTGTCTTGAGCTGGGAATATTGAGGAAGAGACATGGTGAGTGAAAATAACACTGAATCTTAAGGCATTGGGTGAGGTCAGGCTATGTCAGGTGTTGACTTCTGTTGAACTTTGCAACTGGTTTTCACAGTTGTGTGTTATGCTTATAATCATTGCAGCCTAAGTAACAGCTTTATGTCTTGGACTTTAAATGGATATATTGTGATGGGATTTTGCATTTGGTGGGTAACTGTAGCTTATGGTGGTTTGTCCACAGGTGTATAGCTATGTCTACACAGTGAGAGGCTGTTTTTACACAGAGAGAGCTTTCCAGACCTTAAATAAAGTCACATGGGCCACAGAGACCTCCAGAAGCTGGCTGCTACAGCATGCCCTTGTACCACTTATTGTGTGTGGACAAAAGATGAAACAGTTTTTGTTGATTTTACTGTTGCTCAACCATGTACGTAGGCATTGTCTTCAAGTGTACATGCGTCTAAGTCCTGTGAGTGCTTTCAGAACACAAGTGTGAGGTCCTAGCTTTAATTTGGGAAGGGGGGTGGGGGGAAGAAACCATTTTCTTGAAGAACACAGGAAGGTCACTGTTTTTACTTACCTCCCCTAAGGCTACAAGCTTCCAGAAATAATAATGACTGTGAGTTCAGAAATCCCCTGAAGATGTTTCTCCAGCGGGAGTGAGGATAAAGTGGAGAAACTCTCTCTAGGTGAGCGAGTTCCTGGAGCTGAGCAGTTTCACAGTAAGAGCCGTGGAACTACCCACTATGGCCCAGAACACTAGAGATTGCCCACTAAATCATCATAAGGATGCAACCAAACTAAAGGCCCCAAGGCACACCAGATAAGAACCTTGAAAGCCTTGCAAATTCCTCAGCTTGCCCAGCATGTCTCAAATATCCCTTTCCAGGAGAAGAAGTCATTTCACAAATGGATTTTTCTCTCAAGTTTTCTGGTAATTCCTACAGTCAAAAGTAAGATGTTATAGGTATGTCTCCCAACTGAATCCAAGTTCCTAAGTCATATAGGTTCTGGAAAGCTGGCACAGATAGACTGGCATCCTGATAAGACTAAGATCAAGACCATCCACCCTATTCTCAGATCTTACTGGGTCTCTTCTAGAATCTTTGACATCACTAAATACGAAGTTTGAAGAACACAATTCTTCCTGGAAAAACTACTCCAGGGGCTTGGGATTTATTTTTTCTTCTAAATTTGGTGGAAGTCAGCCCGGTGCTGTAATAATCTTGTGAACCCTTTTTTACAAAATTAGGTACATCAGAAACTTGGCAATGAATGAATGCAATTTCTGAGTCTGTAAAGGAACTACACCCACTCCATGAGAAATAACCCAGGCTGCAGCTGCTGAAGGAAACTCATTCTCTCAGTCATCAGGACTCCCCGCTGACTAGGAAATTGGCAAGGATGCTTTTCCTTCACTAATTTCTTTTGAAATCACAGAGGTAAAATGATTTGATTCTGGGTTTTAATTCATTTGAACTGTAAAATTCAAGGGAGTTAAATTAGTACTTTAATTTTTATTGAGGGATTTAATAATGTATTGAGATTTATATTTAAATTTAAGACATGTCCCTTCTTGGCATGTTCTTATTGAAATAGCTCTATGTGATCATTCGATATCATTGTGAAACCTCTACTAAGCTTAGACAATGTAACTGGGTCAAAATTTGGGCTGGAAATAGAGAGGAGAGAGAATTTTCAGCGTTAGCACAGACTGACCCCTTTGGACCCTTTTAGGGGAATACCATATCTCCCTCACCTATGTCCTGGGCAGACCCACAAAAAGTCAGACTGGTGGTAAGAGCAGTTTCATGATGGCGAGAGCAGGCTGTCTTCATAGACAGATTTTCTCTAAGACAACAGCACCAATTCTCCTTTCCACAGGCTTGGTAGTTAAGCTTCATAAATTAGAAAATAAAACCCTGAAACATAGTTTGAGGTGTGGGAGATGGAGACATTTTTCTTCCCCCCAGGTTTCTATAGTGGGTTTTCCCAACTCTTTTCACCCCAGAAAGTTAGTCAGTTCTCTGACTGATGAGTTTGGGAGAAACAGGTAGGCATAGCTCAGCCCCTTCCCCTACACCCTCAGGAAGCTGGCTGCCTTGAAAGGACACACCGTCTACCCTGCCTTTTTGGTGAACCAGGAGCAGGATGTTTCAAGCTGCCCCTATCTCTGGCTAAGCCAGGAGCTTGATTTCAGGTGCTATTGTTGCCCTTCCTCAAGTCACAGGCTACAATATTAATTTTACCAATCATAAACAATAAAGGTTAGGAAAAAAGATAAAGGTTATATTTTGATCTCTTTGATTTCCATCTATCTTAATCCATACATACAGGTAAGATTAAAGCATAAAATATATGCATGTATATCATTAACTAAGGCAGAGAAACCATGTGGTTTCACTTATTGGGCTTGTTTAAGGACGTTCAAGCAAGAGAAGAGGATCCCCTCGCAGTATTAATCCAGTCAGGTGAGAAAGGGAAGCCTACATCCGAGGTCTGAGGAGCAATGGAGCTGCACCAAAAGAAGCTACTGAAAACCTTGTTCCCTTCAAGTTTCCAAGTGAGAATATTTGAGCAAAAAATAAAAGTTCCAAGAACAGGATTTCCAATTTCACATCCTCTTAGGTTTTAAGTCTGGAGAGGGGATCCCATGGAATTATTGAGCATCCATACTTAAGAAGCCAAAATACAAAGTGCCTTAAAGCAATAGTTGGGTCATAAAAGAAAGTTATGAAGAAAGCAAAAGCACAGTGTAGGGTATTGGCAGTTACACTGAATATTACATGAGAAGATAAGTTACCTTTTTCTACCTCCCTCATCATTTACTCTGTCAGGCTGAAACCTTCGATATGGTTATTTGCAAGAAGGCCCTGGATAGAATGAGAAGTTGGAATGCTGAAGAAAATCAAGTGGGAAAACAAGTAGGGTATTTTCTTGATAGTGTTCAGTTAATCTAGCAAAGCCCATTTTGATGACTTCATTGTCACAGATCATAGCAACAGTTCTCTTGGCCATTGGACTTTTAGGGCACTATTTTATACATCACTAGCAACAATTCTGTGATGTAAACCAAATGTAAACTATTCTTTCACACAAAAACCAAACAAGCAAACAAACAAAACTAATGCTGGGTCATGTCCATGGTTTTGTCAAAGTAAAATCATTAACCACAGTTCAGAGTGACATATCAGAACATATTACAACCCACATCTTCCTTCTGTTTCAATATTTTTTCTGTAATCCATGCATTCAGACAGATGGCAAATTGAAATAAAGGTATTTTTTCTTAGTATAAACTCTGCCCATACTCGATAATTCCCTTTCTGATAATCCAGAGAAAGATAGAGTTTTCTTACTCCCCTAACATAGACAGTGAGATAGCACTATTTCATTGTTTTCCTATTCTCAAATAAACTTAAGGTAAAAGAAAGACATGATCTACATTGATGAAAAACATAGAAGAATATTAGTGTCACCCAATTGTTGCCAGTCTCAAATTCTTTGTACATGATTTTAGGAATGGAATTGAAAACATCTCAACCATAAATAATAATCAGAGTCTCCTGACTCTTCCCCCCACCACCACCAACAAAAGCTACCAAACTCACAAAAACTGTTCCAAAATATAAGCAAGCTAAAGAAGCTGTGTTAACACTGAAAATTAAAGTAGGATAAGACTGAGCTCTTGACTTACATGTTCTTTCAAAGTTGTAATCAACACTGAGTGGAATACACACACACACACACACTGTGAGCCAGTATTTTATATTTAATCATTAAATCCAGCCCAGACTATATTTTAGTTACCTTAGCTATTAGGAGTTCAGAAGACTTGATGAGCTAAACTCTCTCAGATTATTCTGTCTGAAACTTTTTAGTTGTTCCTTTCACTTACACAAGTCAAGTCAAAAAGCCCTTCCCCCACTCATATTTCAGAAGTAACATGTAGTATGAAAAAAAATCCCTCAGAAATCTAACTCCTCTATCAGAGATCAAAAATGTATACACTGAGAACCCCCAGTATTTGTGTAGTTCACTTCTATTGGAAAATTAGGATTCTTTTCAATTTCCCCACTTATTTCTTCCTCTTATCCAACTACTGACAATCTTCTTCGATCTCTATCATTATCTCCTGGTCAGCTGAAAAGACAATAGTTTATCTGCAGAAATCTTTTTACTAAACCCATGCTGACTGTGTTTGTCCTTTGATAATTGGTTCTGCAATGATGCATTTGCCACTTAATATAAACTATAGGCTGAAGGCTCTTATTCATAATTGAATCTGGCACTTCATACAACCTCTCACCAACATAACAATTGCATGAAACCCAGAGCAACAAAAATTAAGGTTACATACTTAGTTCATCTGCACCTTACCCCCCTGAATATATTTATAACCTTTAAATCACTGAATATTATTTTCAGTGTGCAAAATTAATACAAGATCGTCTTCACTGATCCTTCGAATAAAAACTACCAAAGACAGAAGGAAATCACTCTACCAAACTTAAAGCAACAGACATCTAGTCAAACCAAAATACACATACTTAAGGCAGCTATCTCGCATAAGAAAAGTCATGTAGCCTCACAATTTTGTTTGGTAAGAAATATTCACAGCTTTTTAATAACAAAATTGGTATAAGACTTAACTTACAGAAAAGACCAGGGTTTTATTGGAATTAACTTTTGTGGCTTACCTAAACTATTGCTATTTACTTCCAACATAAACAATAAATGAGTAAATTGTATCCGGATACTCACAGCAGAGAGCTCACTCAGTTCTGGCCCCTAAACAATCAACCGCTGCAGCTGCAGACTGACTGCTACTGTTGGGAGGTGCTTTTATTTTTCTAACAAAGTAGCACCCTCTAGTGGCTTTTCAAAGTTATTAAGAGTCAGACGCCAAGCATGTGACATAATTTGTTTACTATCCAATTACGCAATGTCAAAGCACTCAGGTGAGAACAAAAGCTTGCTCTGGGCATTACAGGAAACATATTGCAACCTCATTCTATGTTTTCTCTAGGGATGATGACTTCTAAAGGAACAAATGTTTAATCATTTCTATTTCACATCTGTAGTGTGCCTGACAAAATATAACCTTCCCTGGTAATAATAGTTTATTATTACTCGATTATTATTCCTATTGTTAGTACTATCATCATTGCTTTTAATATTAATGGAAAAATTGCTATTCACTGAGTATTTACTATATACCAGAAAATATATTTATTGTTTTACACATGGTGTCTCATTTAAAACTCACTACAAATATATAACCTAGATTTATCCTCATCCTGTATTATGGATGAAATAATTGAGGTCAGTTACGTGAGTTGCCCAAGGCAACTACCTAAGAAAAGGTAAAGAAAAACTGATATTCAAACCCATTTTTATATGTTTCAAAGACTCTTACAATCCTGATTTAGATAAACAGAAATTATCAGTAGCTTTCACATGTATCCAGCCTCATGAAAGTATAAATCCAAAGGAATTATTCAATAACAATGAAAATAAGATTGAAAATCTATGTAAATTCTTTTAATTTCATGTTAAAAATTCTCCATCTAATCTAATAAAAGAGTAATATGCAAATTAACCCTCACTCCCTTATACCTAAGCCATGCCCACCAGCCAAGCTATGCCCACCAGCCAATCAGAGGGACAGTATGCAAATTAACCTAGCCAAGATGGCAGCAGGCAGTCACGGAGCTAGAGCAAACAGGAGGCCAGCAATGGAGGAAACTGTCTGTCTAGGCCGGCTGTGGCCTCTGCTCAAGGCAACGAAGTTTCTATTATAGAAGATAAATAAACCCCAGAAACCTGCTTCCAGCCAGCCTCACTGGGACCTTGGGTCAATGGGAGCTGTGGCCAGCCTGCAAACAGTCCTCAGCTCCTCACCCAGGCTGGCCAGGCACCCCAGTAGGGACCCAAACCCTGAAGGGGCTGTGGGCAGCCTAAAAATGGCCCTCAGCCCCTCACCCAGGCTAGCCACACCCCCATGGGGTGAGGGCTCCCACTGGGGGGCTTGGCCAGCCTGCAAACAGCCATCACCCAGGCTGGCCAGGCACGCCAGCAGGTAGACATCCCCCAAAGGGTCCCAGACTGTGAGAGGGCACAGGCCAGGCTGAGTGACCCCCCCTCAAGTGCACAATTTTTTGTGCACTGGGCCACTAGTAATAAATAAAAGTCAAACACCAATTCTTGGGTGGCAAAGCAATAGTCTCTAGAAAGCTAATTGATTTCTTTATATTTTGCCATATGTCTCACACGATTTGCTCAGTCATGGTATTTTATAAGATCAAAAGAGGTATATTCATTCAGTTAGGCATTCAACAAAACATATAGTGGATATCTCTAGCATTACCTCTAGTTCTGATAGCCAATGAACCAAGATTTTTTTCAATTAAGCAAGTTGTTCTGTGAATATCAGGAATTATCAGGCCAAAAAGACCCCTACACTAAGCATTTTTTAATGGCTGCAAGATTTATATATTCCATTTTAAATGTTGAGCCCAGTAGATAAAACTCTTTGAGATAGTTACATAAGGCTTGATATTACCTAGAGAAGCAGACAGGAAAGAATGTTTAACCATGCATCTTGTTTACTAGATTCTCATTGATAGTTATGCTCTTCACATATATAACTGTGGCAATCTTCAAACCTATTTTCTTTTCTTCTTAATTAGAGCTGCTTCATTTCCATTTTCAGCCTACTTTGTACTTGGATGTGACCATGCAACTGGATTCCAAACTTTGCAATGTGAGCAAAAGCAATGTGTACCACTCCATGCATAGCCAATGAATACCTCCCTCCTGAGGTCCCCCATGTTCCTTTGCCCGTCTAGATGATTGGAATGAAACTAGTTTCCAGATAACCTTGGATTACATGTATTATACCATAGCAGGGCCACAAGATTTAAAGATGGAGACTAGTAATTGGAGACAGGTAATTAGGGAGGCTGAGCCACTGGGTCCTATAGGACACCTAGCACAGAAAGCCACTCTATCAACACAGGGAAGCAGCCAAAATGTGGATACAAAGAAATAGCTCACAAATGACAGAAATTGAGGAGAGCAAAGTACTGGATATAGAGTGTAAAGCCATGGTTATAAAGTTTTTCAAGAATTTTGTAGAAAACACCAATAAATTTTGTGAGACCTTCAAGGATATGAAAAATGACCAACTAGAAATTGAGCATACACTGACTGAAATAAAGAATAATATACAGAGATCCAGCAGCAGACTAGAGGATCCCAAGAATCAAGTCAAAGATTTGAAATACGAAGAAGTAAAAAAATACCCAACTGGAAAAGCAAAAATAAAAAAGAATCCAAAAATATCAAGATAGTGTAAGGAGCCTCTGGGACAACTTCAAGCGTACCAACATCTGAATTATGGGGGTGCCAGAAGAAGAGAGAGAGCAAGATATTGAAAACCTATTTAAAGAAATAATGACAGAAAACTTCTCCTACCTGGTGAAAGAAATAGACTTACAAGTCCAGGAAGTGCAGAGAACCCCAAACAAAAGGAATCCAAAGAAGAGCACACAAGACACATCATACTTAAACTGCCAAGGGCAAAAGACAAAGAGAGAATCTTAAAAGCAGCAAGAGAAAGCAGTTAGTTACCTACAAGGGAGCACCCATATGACTGTCAGCTGATTTCTCAACAGAAACTATGCAGGTCAGAAGGGAGTGGCAAGAAATATTCAAAGTGATGAATAGCAAGAACCTACAACCAAGATTACTCTACCCAGCAAAGCTATCATTCAGAATTGAAGGTCAGATAAAGAGTTTCACAGATAAGAAAAAGCTAAAGGAGTTCATCACCACCAAACCAGTATTATATGAAATGCTGAAAGATTCTTTAAGAAGAGGAAGAAGAAAAAAAAGGTAAAGATAAAAATTATGAACAACAAATACGTATCTATCAACAAGTGAATCTAAAAATCAAGTGAATAAAAAATCTGATGAACGGAATAAACGGATGAATATAATATAATCAGGGCCATAGAAAAGGAGTGGACTGACAATTCTCAGGGTGAAAAGGGTGTGTGTGGGGGGGGGGTACGGGAAAGAGATTAGACAAAAATTATACACCTATGGATGAGGACAGTGGTGGGGGGGTAAGGGCAGACGGGTAGGAACCAGGTGGAGGGGAGCTATGGGGGAAAAAAAAGAGGAAAAACTGTAATAATCTTCACAATAAAGATTTATCAAAAAAAAAAAATAAAGAAAGAAAGAAATGGAGCTGGCAAACCTAAGAGGAATTTGAGAAAGCAAATCAATGGAGAACACAAGCCAAGAACAGTAGAGAAGGAAAGGCAGAGTATGTGGCTAACACGCAGTCAAGTGATAAAAAAAATGAGGTATTTCTTGTTGATCTGGTCTATTTTCTCTAGGAAATATAAGGGCAAGTCATCAATTGGGAGAGAAAAAGAAAAAGCAGTGTTTGAGACCGGACGGAAAGAGAGAGAGAAGTTATGAAATAGTCATCTGGAGGGTAAAGATGAGTTTACTAGGAAAGGGAAATAGGATTTTCAGACCATGTTTTGTGCTCTTGAAATCTAGGGCCATAAATCTGAAGCAAGGCCCATCAGCCCTATAGTGTGATTATCTAGCACTGCTCAGCTGCCCTGATACAGGCCCAGGACACACCGATAACTGGGCTTACGAAGGACTGAAGTTTGGTCAGGTGCATACAATAGAAGAAGAGAAGGTCAAGAGAGTTAAAGATGTCAGCAGAGAAATGATTATAGTGTAAATGACGGACTCTAAGTTTGGTAAAAGGGGGAGAAAGACATTAAGAGGTTACAAATAGCAAATATGTGGAAGATCAGCTGGTATGAAGTCTTTAAGAACTAGAATAATCAAAGTGGGAATGTGAAAATCAGGAGTTTGCTGGCCAGAAGGCAAAGTTAAGGGGAAAAAATGGGATTTGGAGATTATACAGTTACTAGTGACACCAGATTTGGATATAACTACATGCAGGAGTCAGGAAGGCAGGCAAGGTGGAGAGGAGGAGGGGATTTCCAGAGCTAAAAAGTCAAGCAACTGAGACAGGGGAAGTGGAAGAAAGGAGTGAACCATGGTTATAGTCACCTCATCAGAGGAAGCAGCTGGGAAAGGGTAGCTAGCAAAGGGAGGTGGAATAATGGTAGGATCTGAAATCATATGCTAAAAACAAACAAACAAAAAAAACTACGAGTTTGAAAAGAGAAGGAAGGGAAGGTGTGTAGGCAGTGAGAAAGGATAAGAGACCATCGATTTGCCCCCAGGCCCTAGAGTTCCCACAGAGTATGAGGGAAAACAAAGCAGTCTTAGGAGGGACTGCAGACAAAGTGGTGTCAGTAAAACTGAACAGGAATGTGATGGGAACAGTAGAACCAGGGATGGAGGATGTTGAACAGTTCACAGGTGACCAACCCTGGGTTCCCAGGGCAGTGAGGGAGAGTCTGGGTGGACAGGGAGAAGCAGGCAGGAGAGAGCATCAGATCAGAGTGTGTCCTGAGGAATAAGAGAACTTTTGAAATGTTGGATAATCTGGAACACCTCATCTTTTAACGGTAAACAAAGTAAGCAGAGTTGTGAAGCATGGTGGCACTGGTCCTGGGAATCTCGGAGCCTCAGCTCAAGCCCACAGGAAAATACACTGGCTTCCCAGAGCACTCGATGGTTCCTGCCCACAGCAGAGGAGGTCAGGTAGTCTGTTCTTTATAAATGCTATTTTTCCCCTCATTAAAAAAACAAACAAACAAAAAAAAAAAAACAAGGACTAGGCCGAAAAGTAAACAAGGCAATAACCTAGGGTTTGAGATGCTGAAATGGAAATAAGGGAATACTCAGGAACCTGTTACAGGATGCCATTACCTCCAAATGTACAAACTGGTTTAATTGACAGGAAGAAGGGAAAAGGGAGCGGGGAGGGAAAGGAGGAGGAAGAAAAGGAGGAGGAGACAAAGACAAAACTCCCTAAAGTCCTAGGCTGTTCTCCAATAAGAAGTCTGGGGGGAACCTGTGCTGGAAGGTGAATAAATGAATCATGGACTTTCTCCAGCCTGTATCCATTATGACCCATTTGCTGCAAATTTCCTGGGCATTGATTACTACTTATATATAAAATCTTCACATGTCCAAATGTTCACATGTGCAAAAGTCACTATCAAAGACTTGTTACTAAATTTGGGAAGGGAAAGGCCAGAGAAATGAGTGACAGGAAGAAAACAACACAGAAAGGTACAGTATCCATACTTTAAGTAAATCATTTCCTTTAATAAAACAATGAAATTGACCATCAGTTTTACGTTTTAAGTGACATAATGAGATCTCCTATATTTGTGTTGAACAAATTAGTTTTCCAAATGTAAAGGTCACTCATTTCAATAGTCAAATTTTCTGACTTTTTCCAATTATCAGAGCAATGCATGTGTAAAATAAGAAAGAATAAAGTCCCATTATGGTAATGTTATAACGTATTTCAGGAAAAGGGAGAAAGAAGTCTCCTGGGAAAGTCAATAAATAGGCAGCTTAATTAAATGATATTACTCTTA